>CAUYQU010066464.1:0-97490 GCA_963574635.1 Cheracebus regulus | reverse complement strand
GGGAGGTAGAAGGAGGTGGGGGGAGGTGGGGGGGCTGGGAGGGTGCTGGGGGGAGGTAGAAGGAGGTGGGGGGAGGTGAGGGGCAGTGGAGGGGGCTGGGAGGGGTGCTGAGGGGAGGTGGAGAGGGCTGGGAGGAGTACTAGGAGGTGGGACTGCTTCTGGTGCCATCTGGTGGCTTCGACGGCCTCCTGCTTCTTTCATGCAACACATTCTTACCAAGTGCCCGCTGCACACCAGGCATGCACTGTCCTGAGCGCTAGGAACAGCAGCAACCAGGACAGGCAGGGCTCGGAGCCTCCCCTGTGTGGCAGGAATACAGGCAGCCAGGCAGGGGTATTCGGTGCTCGAGACCCAGAGTGAAGGCCCAGCTTCAGGTGTGGCTGGATCCAGGCGAAAATCCTGAGGTTTTGCTGGTCGGGACTGCTAATCCACATGCCAGGATCCGTTCTCAGGCAGCCCCAGCCTGTCTCCCCCGCACTGGGGCACATCATGGCTGGGTCTCTTTGAAGAGGAAGGCCTCCACTGATGGAGTTCCCTTTGGACTGGGGCAGTTCCATTCAAGCCATGAGGAAAATCGGGTGGCTGTGTCTCTCCCACAAGAGAGAGGGGTACAAGGCAAACGGACATTCCCTGAGCAGGGACCTCTGAAATGACAGGAGAAACGGGGTTGGGAGAGGGTGCAGGCTCTGCAGTCCAGCACCTAGGTGGGGGCAGGCGCTCGGTACAAGCTGGGCATGGCTGCTGGGGTGCCTGTGGGTGGGCTGAGGTGGTTAGCTGGCCAGAGATGGGTGGCCTGTCCTTTCTGGTGCTTTCCAAGTCCCATTTTCCTCTGAGTGGTGGGAGGAGGGGCAGCGGGCAGCTTGACGGCCCAGGGCCACATCCTGCTTGCTGCTTAGGGGCAGGAAGGTCCTCTGCTAAATCGGCTCCTCGTCCACTATCACCTGGTCCCCAGCGAGCAAGGCCAGGCTTGTCTATTAGGAAGTTCACTGCAGGAAGAGGCCCAGCTGGGAGGGACCTGGGGGACTAGAGAGGACTGTCACACCCCCGCAGTGAGGAGAGGTGGCCTGGGCCAGCGGAGGGGGCAGCGGGCATGGAGAAAGCGTGGTGTGCTGTATTCAGGGGCAACAGTTTGTCCGCTGAGTAGGCGGCGCCTCTGCTCCAGGGCCCCTCACCCCTGCCCGCCGCCTGCCCTTCCCAGCTCCCTGCCCCAGGCCAGTCCTGTCACCAGCAGCCTCATTCTCCTCTGGCCCTGGGACTGTCCTCCACTGGTGGTTTCCTCCAGGGGGGCTTCCCTGCCCCGCCCAAGTTCTGATGGTGCCTCTCCTGGAAGGCGGCCTCCAGGCACTCTCGCCATCTGAAACTCCTCAGTGGCCACTCCCCTGCAGTGCCACGACCCCACACTGTCCCCAGCAGGCACCTGGGCGGGACCTCTTCTGCCTGGGCAAGCAGGCAGGGGTTCCTGGGGCAAGTCCGCTGAGTGATGACAGGGTCCTGTCTGCCCGCGCCCCCTTCCACCCGCTGAGCGGCCGGGCCAGGGAGGCCGCGAGGATCGCAGGCGGGAGCCGTGGGGGAAGCCTGACTACCTTCCCATCCCCTTGTTTCCCACCCAAGGGGCGAGAACGGAGCCGCCCAGCCCCGCCCCAGCCCCGCCCCCAGCCCCGCCCCCAGCCCCGCCCCGGGAGGTCCAGGGACGCCGCCGATTGCCAGGGGAACCCCGCTCCCGCCCCGCCCGGCCGCGGCGCAGACAAAGGCCGCTTCCCTCTCCCGGCGGCGGCCGCGGTTCCCACAGCGCCGCGGCTGCGCTCCCGCCTCCTCCTCCTTTAGCTGAAGCTCCATTAACTCCGCACAAAACCTAGGCCCGCCTCGGCCGGGCCCAGTGAAAGGCGCCCCGGGGCGGGAGCCCTCGGAGAGGCCGCCCGAATCCTCACCCCAAACCAGCCCCAGCGAGGAGCGGGGCCACCCCCAGGCCGGACGCCGGCTCCCAGTGGGGAAACTGCGGCTCGGGGCTTGGTCATGCAAGAGGGACTGGGCTGAGACCTGTTCCTGGTCTGTCCGTATGGGTCCCGGATACGCGGCCGTTCGCCAGGACCTCGTTGGCTGTCTTAATTTGGTTGCAGATATTTAAAAATCAGATCTGACATTAAAATTCGGATTTTAATGTTTTAAAAAAAGTTTTTTGGGGCCACTGGGATTCTGATTTTTCACTTCGCTGGAGGGGGCTGCCCAGCCACGACGCCCCCCACCCACTGCTCTAACAGGGCGGAAGTCAGTGGCCGGTGCTCCAGGGGGCAATGTTCCTTCGAGCCTTTCGCCACTTTCCGGTGGGAAGGTGTCAGGCTTCCCCCAAGGCTCCTGCCTGCAATCCTCGCGGCCTCCCTGGCCGGGCCGCTCAGCGGGTGGAGGGTGGCGCGAGCGACGAGACAGGACCCTGTCATCAAGCGGCCCGGAGCGCGGCACAGAAGCCAAAGAGGAGTGGGGCGCTGCCGACGTCCCCGCCAAGGCAGCTCCCCGCTGCGGGGCTGACTTCACAAGACCCTGTGCACAAAGGCCGCTTCTCGGACTTGGGATAGGGTGGGCTTCCTAGAAGAGGTGGCAGCTAAGGAGGGGAAAGGTTCTGGACACCAAAAAGGATCCGTTTGGGGCCTGCGTGTGGGTAGGAAGGCCCCGTGGTGACGCCGCTGTCCCTGGTCCTGACAGCCCTGGCTGAGCGGTCGCGCCTCTCCCAGAGGCGAGGTCAAGGCGAGCCGGGGCAGGAAGCCTGGAAGGTTCTCCGGAGCGCGCCGCGGATCAAGGCCTGCAGGTCCTGCGCGAGAAAGCCAGGCCGGCCCAGTGCCAACGCCTTTCGGCTGATTTTCTATCCAGTGCCGAGTCTTTAGGAGACGCTATTCATATTTCTGTCTTGAAAAATGTTTCCCATGGTTCACCCCCGGCTTCTTGGCTTTTGACGGTTCTCCCTCGTTGGGGAGGGAGCCGCCGGGGTGGGGACGCCCGGGTCGAGCCCAGATGCCGGCGCAAGTCCGGGGAAGCGCGCGGCCCCCAACAGATGCGAGCGGGAGGGAGGTGCCCGCCCTTGGTGCACCCCCACCCCCCGGCAAAGGGAGGGCTGGTTTCCGCTCTGCCGCTGCCTCCGAGGCGCAGGAAGCAGCGCATTTGTCTCCGGGAACCCCCCCGCCCCCGCCCAGGCCACCCAGCCCGGGAAATCCGCCCGGGCCTCCCGGCCCCGCCCCGCAGCCCCGCCCCGCCCGCCGCCGCCTCCGCGGCCCTCCGCTCCGCTCGGCTCGGCTCGGGCGCGGGGCGCGGGGCAGGACACTGGCGGAGCGGCAGCCGCCCCGGACATGTCGGGCCCTCGCGCCGGCTTCTACCGGCAGGAGCTGAACAAGACCGTGTGGGAGGTGCCGCAGCGGCTGCAGGGTCTGCGCCCGGTGGGCTCCGGCGCCTACGGCTCCGTCTGGTAGGGGCGGGGCAGAGAGGGTGCTGGGTGGGGGCCGGGCCGGGCCGGAAAGCGCGCCCCCTCTTCGCCCGCGCGGGGTTCTCGGCGTGGGGAGGGGCCTCTCCCTGCCTCCGCCCCCGGGCGCCTCGCGGATCCGAGGAATGAATGGGGGGTGGCGCAAAGAAACTTTCCAAGCCGACGCCGCTCCCGATTCGGAGCGCCCCCCGCTAGGCCTGAGTCCTGGGGGTCACAGCCGGCGTGAGGATGGGTCTCAGGTGACCCAGCGCCGAGTCCCCCGCCGTCCGGGCCCCTCAATGTCTGAGCGCCCACCTGGGATTCACTGGGATAGGTCAGGCAGTCGCGGGGGTCTAGCGGATGCCCCTCCCCCGCCCGGGGCGGGGACTATTGTTTGAAAATAGAAACCCCGTTCCCGGAAGTCAAGATCCGTTCCGTGGGATGGCCTCAGGCTCCCCCTCAGACCACCACCCCCACTTAGGCCCTGGGGCTAGAGGACCTGGCCTGGGGCCCAGGGAGACGACAGAGTCAGGGTGGGGGAGGGGCCGGCTGGGCCAAGGCCTCTGTTAGTTACCCAGGCAGCCAGGGCTGCAGGGGCTTAGAGTGAGGTGGTCACCCGGAGTCCCAAGTGGCAGCTTCCATGTTGACTGGGAGGCGGACCACGGGTATGGGCTTTGAGAGGTGCAGCTCGGCGCTTACGGAGGCCAGCGCCCGATAGCTGCTGCCCACTGTGGGGTCCTGGTGGGGCGGAAAGCAGAGGCAGCCCGGGCAGGGCGTTGCCCCAGGCACTTGCAGATTGGGAGTGGGACCTCTAGGTCCACCAGAGGCGGAGCTCAGCAGGCGGCATCAGCGGCCAGGGGTCCCAGGGCGGGCTCTCTTCTTGTGGGGTCCCTACCCTTCCATCAGAAGCTGCAAGTGGGTCATGCTAGCCATCCCAGCACAGGTCTGTCTTCCTCTCTGTGACCTCGAGGGCAGGAAGAGGGTCCTGGTCAGTGTGGGAGTGGCCACAGGGAACTAGGCTGGGGCCTGTCTGGATTAGCCTCTGGGACTTGCCTTCTGGAATTTGCTGAGGGGTGTCGGGTTCTCCGAGCGAGGCCTGGTCTCCCCCCCTCTACCCGCACCCCGGGCCTGTTTACTCAGTTCTACTGCCAAGGCTGGGGACCGGGTGCCAATTGCCTGTCCCCTGACTGCACAGATGCAATTGGCCAAAATAACACGCTGCCCGCGTGTGGGGGCCAGTCCCCTCACCAAGCCAGGTGCACCCTTCCTTGGTCATAGGCTGGGGGCATGGCTGCCCCAGGCACCTCGTTGACTTTACTGAACCACGACCTGGGCCCATGCGCATCCCAGACCCAGCAGGCGCTGCCCCTGCTCCCCCTGTGTGGGCATGGGGGGTGGCCTCAGCGTCCACTTGCTCTTGGACAGGATCCCAAGAGACAGAAGTGGGAGGGAGAGAGGGACAAGCATCAGCCAGAGAAAACGGGCTGTGCCTAAAGGCCTTCCTTTAGCAGGGCTGAGGGCTGTGGGACAGGGGAGGGTGGGGGTGAGGGGCACCTGCAAAGGGAGGGCGGGCTGAGGAAGCTGGCACGGGGTGGAGGGTCTGGACACCTGGGAAGTGGGGCTGGGCGAAGGGCTGTTCTGTGGGTTGGGCAGATGCCCTCAGCTGGACATCACTACTGTCCAGGTTTTGTTACAAATAATGATGCAGTCAACGCCTCTGACCAACTTTCCCTCTGCATTTTGAACACTCAGAGGCACTGGGGGTCCAGGGACTTTGAGGTGGCTCTGGAAACCTCCGTGAGCCTCCTGGACCCATGGCGCCTAGGGGGCAGAAAGAGGCTCGTCTGCTGCAGGCGAACGCCAGTGGCTGTTTTCCTGCTGTGTTTTTCCACGCTGGGTGGGAGGCCTCGCCTCCAGCCTCGCTTTGAATGGGGGCCCTGGGTTGGGGGTGAGAATCGGTGGGGCCAGGAGACAGAGAAGGCCCAGGACCTTGCGGCGGGGAACACACGCATGGCGGTCCAGCCCCAGGGGTCCTTCCCAGCAAGCGCGGAGGCCCGAGGGCGGAGGCCGAGCTGAGGCGGCGGGGCCGGGGCGGAAAAGCCCCACGGCCCCATCCCCACGGAGGAGCGGCGCCGCCTGGGTACACGCGCGTGAGGCCGGGAGCGCGTGTGCGCGCGGGCCGCCGCCCACAGGCCCCTCCTGGAGCCGCCTCATTCGCCCGCCTTCCAGTTCGGCCTACGACGCGCGGCTGCGCCAGAAGGTGGCGGTGAAGAAGCTGTCGCGCCCCTTCCAGTCGCTGATCCACGCGCGCAGGACGTACCGGGAGCTGCGGCTGCTCAAGCACCTGAAGCACGAGAACGTGAGCCGGGGGCGGGCCGTGGGAGGGCGCGTCCGGGGGCGGGGCCGCGGGCGCAGCCAATGGGCGGGCGAGCGCTGGCCGTGGGGGCGGGGCCGTGGGGCGGGGCCCGGGGTGCTGAACGGCGGCCGAGTGTTCGCCGCCGGGTCCTGATCCCTTCCCCCCGCACCCCCCAGGTCATTGGGCTTCTGGATGTCTTCACGCCGGCCACGTCCATCGAGGACTTCAGCGAAGTGTGAGCGGCGGGGCGGGCGAGGCAGCGCCCTGGGGAGCGCGTTCGCGGAGGGCGGCGGGGCCCTGTCCTGACCCCGCCCCCGCCCCAGGTACTTGGTGACCACCCTGATGGGCGCCGACCTGAACAACATCGTCAAGTGCCAGGCGCTGAGCGACGAGCACGTTCAGTTCCTGGTTTACCAGCTGCTGCGCGGGCTGAAGGTGGGGCGCCCTGGGCTTCGCGGGTTTCCAGCGCGCGGGGCGGGCGGGCCGGGCCCGGAGCTCACCGCGACCCCCCTCCCGCAGTACATCCACTCGGCCGGGATCATCCACCGGGTAGGTGCGGCCGCAGGGTGAGGGTCGGGTCCGGCAGGGCTGTGCCCCGGCCTCCTGCGCTCACGCTCACGCTCACGCTCGGCGTGACCTGCAGGACCTGAAGCCCAGCAACGTGGCTGTGAACGAGGACTGTGAGCTCAGGGTGAGGCCTGCGGGCAGGGGTGGGCAGGGTGGCTGCAGAGCCTGTTCGGGGCTTGAAAACACCTCGTGGTCGCCCCAGATCCTGGACTTCGGGCTGGCCCGCCAGGCGGACGAAGAAATGACTGGCTACGTGGCCACACGCTGGTACCGGGCCCCTGAAATCATGCTCAACTGGATGCATTACAATCAGACAGGTGCAGGGGGAAGGCCTGGCTGGGACGGAGCCCGAAGGCCCTGGCCCTGCATGCTCGCTCGGTCTTGGTGGGCAGGCAAGGTCCCCAAGAATGTGGGACCCACATTCAAAAGCAGCCCTTCAGAGGCTGCTAGAACGTGATGGGTGCTGGCCTCCTCTGGCCCCCCAGCTGTCACCTCCCCCTGCCCAGGGTTGGACGTGGCAGAGGAGGGGGTCTACCCGTCTTGGGGTCTGGATGTGACTTCGGGTCTCCTGGAGGAGGGATGTGGGGTGGGCACACTGACGGAGGCCCCCCACCCTCACACAGTGGACATCTGGTCTGTGGGCTGCATCATGGCTGAGCTGCTCCAGGGCAAGGCCCTCTTCCCGGGAAGTGACTGTATCCTTGGCTCAGGTTGGGGAGCAGGGTCAAATGGGGCCCCTCCTGTAGGGTAGGGGTTGGCGCTGGCCCCTTCTGGTGGGTCTCGCCTCCTCTGCCCTCCCCCAAGCCATGCTACCTTGGGGTGGCCATCCTCAGCGATAGGAGAGTGGGCTCTGGGCAGTGCCCCAAGTCTTTGAGGGCCCAGGAGAGGTCCTGGCTGGCTGGTGGGTGTTTCCTGAGTGATGCAGACATTGACCAGCTGAAGCGCATCATGGAAGTGGTGGGCACACCCAGCCCCGAGGTTCTGGCAAAGATCTCCTCGGAACACGTGAGTAGGTGCCCACCAGCCAGCAGCTCCCTCTGCCGGCTGAGCTCCGAGGCTCTCTGGGGGAGAGGGTAGTATTGAAATGCAGGGACAATGTGGGGAACATGGGATGTGGTAGAGCCCGGGGCAGGTGCCCAGTACCCGCAGCAGAAACAGGAGAACAGGAAAGACATTACTGACACCAGGGACAGTGAGTGCTAAGCTGTGACCCCAGCAAGCAGGGCCTGGCCATGGCAGTGGGGATGGGTGGGGGCAGGGAGTGCCCAGCTCCTGTAGGCATCAGGGGCTGAGTGAGGAGCTAGAGCCGCCAGCTCCATGCAGAGGGGTTCACTAGTCTGCCTGTGCCCGTTGGGGTGAATGAGTGTAGTGGCTTTCTGAGAGAAGCCCCAGTTTGGGGCCAGGGAGGCAGAGTGAGCAGCCTCCCGAGGTGGTGGTGTTTGCCCCCAGGCCCGGACGTACATCCAGTCCTTGCCCCCCATGCCCCAGAAGGACCTGAGCAGCATCTTCCTCGGAGCCAACCCCCTGGGTGAGGACCGCCCTGGGGCTAGACGGGGCTCCATATCTGGCCCTGGATGTAGCACTGACCCCACCCCCCCTGGCTCCCCTGCAGCCATAGACCTCCTTGGAAGGATGCTGGTGCTGGATAGTGACCAGAGGGTCAGTGCGGCCGAGGCGCTGGCCCACGCCTACTTCAGCCAGTACCATGACCCTGAGGACGAGCCAGAGGCCGAGCCGTACGATGAGAGCGTGGAGGCCAAGGAGCGCACCGTGGAGGAGTGGAAGGGTGGGCATGGCGGTGGCTGGGCTGGGTCCAGAGGCCTGTGGGCTGCATTACCCCAGAGGCAGGAAGGACCCCAGTTCCTCTCCAGACTGGGCAGGCGCAGAAGGGTGTGCAGGTGTCAGCACAGGCTTCGGGGTGGCACAGGGCGGGTTCTGGCTCCCAGACTCTGTGCCGAGGCTGCTGTCACAGTGTGGTGGGCCTGGGCTCGGCGGCAGGTGCCAAACAAGCAGGTGGGGGCTGGGCTGTGGGAGGCACAACTTACCCTTTCCCTTCACCTCCTAGAGCTCACGTACCAGGAAGTCCTCAGCTTCAAGCCCCCAGAGCCACCGAAGCCGCCTGGCAGCCTGGAGATTGAGCAGTGAGGTGCCACCCAGCAGCCCCTGAGAGCCTGTGGAGGGGCCGGGCCTGCGCCTTTCCACAGCTGGTCTGCCTTCCTCAAGAGGCACCTCTCACACTCCTGTGGTCACTGACTCCTGGCCTAGGACTCCTTGCCTTCAGGAGAATCTGCACACACGTATGCATGCACAAACATGTGTGTACATGTGCTTGCCATGTGTAGGAGTCTGGGCACAAGTGTCCCTAGGCCTACCCTGGTCCTCCTGCCCCTCCTGGCCACTGCACTCTCCACTGGGACCTGACTGTGGGGTCCTGGATGCCAAAAGAGTTCCCCTGGGAAGTTCCCCTGTCTGTCCTAGGCCGACCCACGGGGAGTGACAGCCAAGGGATCTCTTTGGTCCCAGGGCTCTGGAGGGTGCACTGGGGCCGGGAACCCCAGAGACTCAAAGGGAGAGGTCTCAGTGGCTAGAGCTGCTCAGCCTAGAAGTAGGGGGCTGCTGTGGTCACTGCCGAGACCCACAGGTCTTGAGAGGCAGAGCCAGTGTGCCACCAGGCTGGGCAGGGACAACCGCCAGGTGTGAAATAAGAAAAGCTGCCTGGAGCCTTGTGTTGACCCATGGGTGTGTGTGGGCACGTGTGGATGGGCATGCACTCTCCATGTTCACGTCAGGGCACATGTGGTGCATGTGAATCTGGTGCATGTGAATCTGTGGGCACCCAAGGAACAGCAGCCACATCTGGCAAGATCCCTGAGCTGGGGCGGGTGTGCTGCTGCCTTCCCTCCCCTCAGTTCCTGATGCTTGAGGGATGTTGGGATTCAGACTAGAGGCTCCAGTGGGCCAAAGGGCAACCACATGAGCACAGCAGGGGCTTTTTCCTCGGACATGGGGGCTATAGCAGGTTTCTGAGGCTGGAGGTGGCAGGTGGTTCAGCCTTGAGGACTCAGGCAGGCCAAACACGTGGATGTGGACTTGGATGCGAACACTCCTGCCCCAGCACCCGGGCTGGCTCTCCACTTTTGCCCGCCGTGTGGCCCTGCAGCCGGAGATCTGAGGTGCTCCGGTCTGCGGGTCAGTCCTCTTTCCTTGTCCCAGGATGGAGCTGATCAGTAACCCCGGAGATGGGACCCTGCTCAGAGCTGAGTTGGGGGTGTGGCTTTGCCCTGGAAAGGCGGTGACCTCTTTCCTTGAGAGGCCCAGGGAAGCCTGGGTGTCAAGTGCCTGCACCAGGGGTGCACAATAAAGGGGGTTCTCTCTTGCTCGGCTCATATCCAAAGGCCACTCCAGGCCCTGTTCCCCGCCATCCCTGCTGCTGGGGGAGTGTCTGGGTCATCCTTCATCACTGGTCTCCAGCTGGCCAGATCCCTCAGTCAGACCAGTGGCCATCTTTTGGCACCCTCCCTGCTCCCTGGAGGGTCTGAGGGCCCAGGGGGACCAAGGGAAGATGTGGCTGGTGGGCGGGCCCTGCAGGCACAGGGTGTGACAGCCACCCAGATGGTGACCCCAGCTGCCCTATGGGGATGTACTGGGCAGACTTGGCTTCTGGCCAAGATCCAGACCCCCCCTCCACCCCCCCACAGTGGTCAGAGAGGCTGGCTGGGGGGTAGTTGGGTGTCTCAGGGAGTAAAGGTCTGCTCACCCCTGGTGGGGTGGGGCTGGGCAGGTAAGGAAAATAGCTTTCCTTTCCTTTCTGGTGAAGGAAAAAGAGGCCACTTTAACCCGAGGGATGTATGCAATGGTCCCATTCCCACTACACACGGTAGCTCACACGTGGGTGAGGGTCCAGGCCATGCTGGGTCAGGCAGCATCTCTGGGGGCCAGGGACAGCCTATGCCCTTGCCTGGGTCTTGGGTGGGAGGCAGAAACCATCTGGGAGTTGGGGGCCTCCTGGGGCCTAGTCAGTGTAGTGTTCCGTCCTGGGGAAGTCCAGTGTTGGGGTGAGGGTGGGAGCAGAATGGGGACACAGCCCCACCTCAGACACCTGGTCTGTGTGGAGCTGGATCCTTGAGCCCCACCGCAGGGAGTAAGGGGGATGGCAGTGGATGCGGGGCTTCCTGGAAGAGGTGGATGGAGTGCCACAGGCGGCCCAGGGCACAAAGGTTGCAGGCCACAGGCAGTTGTGGTTTGGGTGGCCCCGGGCTGCCCCTGCTCACTGGTCAGCAGCTGGTGAATGCCGCAGACGGCCCGAAGCCCTCCCACCCTTGAGCAGCTGAGCTGCTGATTCACGGCAGGAGGGTGGGGCGGGGGGGGGGGCAGGGATCTTGTTACCCAGCAGCCCAGTGGGTTCTAGGGGTGTACCCCCATCCTTCCTGAGACCCAGATCACTGGGCTGGGGAAGGGGTGTCAGCATGGGGCTTTTCTCTGTGAAGCATCTGGTCCAGGATGAAGCCAGACCGATGGGAAGAGGATGCCTACACGGAGGGGACAGGCTGAGGGCCCAGCAGGTCCCCGTCCCTGCAGGAGAGAGTGCAGCCATGAGCTTTGCAGGACAGAACAGGCAGGGGTGGGACAGGCAGGTGCACTGGCACTTCCAATGCTTGGAACAGGCACCCCACAGATGGGAGGGGGGGAGGAGCTGGGGGTGCAAAAGGGCCCACAGGGACCTGTGGGACTGGGAGGCCCAGGGTCGGGCCACAGCAGTGGGGCTGGGGATGCCGCTTGAGGAGTCTGGAAGACAGAGGGATGCAGGTAGGACGGGTGCAGGTGGACCCCACGTTCGGGGACGGATGGTCGGGCACAGCGGCAGGGCATTCTTGGGGGTGAACCTGGGAACACAGGGCAGGGGGACAGTGACTTGCGGTTGTGGACAGAAGTCGGTTCTTAGGCTGTCACGGATGGGCCTAGTGCCCTGGAACTGTGGGAAGTAAGGACTGGAGCCCGGCGGGGATCCTGCTGAGAACTCCCCTCCTCACCCGCCAAGGCAGGGAAGTTCAGCCAAAGGGCAGAGGCTGGCAGGCGTATCTCCGCGCGGCGTCCGGCCTGAGGTCCAGACGAAGCTGCGGGGCGGCTCTCCCCTCCCCCTGCGCTTCCCCCCAGGCTCCGGCCCTCCCCCGGCGGCGGCCGCCTCGGGTTTCCGGAGGGGCCGGAGGGCGGGCGAGGGCGTCACGTGCGCGCGGCCCGCGGGCCGGTTGGTCCCCGGGCGGGGGAGGGGCCGTGCGCTGCCTGGGTCGGGGCTGGGGTCGGGCAGGGGTTGGCACCTGGGACATCCCTGCGGGAAGAGCCGGGAACAGGAGCGCCCTAGCGGCGGGCGGGCGGGCAAGCCGCGCGGAGCTGGCCCGGGGCGCGCGCTGAGGAAGCCCCGCCGATCCCGGGTTCCCGGTCCTGGGGGAAGGGCCCGCGGGCTCTGCGGAGTGGGCGGCTCCCGGGCCTGCCATGAGCTCTCCGCCGCCCGCCCGCAGTGGCTTTTACCGCCAGGAGGTGACCAAGACGGCCTGGGAGGTGCGCGTCGTGTACCGGGACCTGCAGCCCGTGGGCTCGGGCGCCTATGGCGCGGTGTGGTGAGCGCGGGCCGGGTGGGGCGGCCGGCGGGGCAGGCGGGGCCTGCGCGGGGTGCCCGGCCTTCCCGCTAAGCGGTGTGCCCCGCAGCTCCGCGGTGGACAGCCGCACCGGCGCCAAGGTGGCCATCAAGAAGCTGTACCGGCCCTTCCAGTCCGAGCTGTTCGCCAAGCGCGCCTACCGCGAGCTGCGCCTGCTCAAGCACATGCGCCACGAGAACGTGAGTCGCGCGGCCCCGCTCCGGGAAGGCGCCGCTGCCGGCTTGGCTCGGCTTCCCCACCCAGGGACGCCCTCTCGGCAGGCGGCGGCGCGGCGGCGCGGGGACCGGGCCGCGGATCCCCAGGGGCGGAGGAGAGCAGGGCCCAGCTCTTGTCTTGGGAAGACGATTCCCCCTTCTCTGCCAGCCCCGGGAAGGACTCAGCCCCTCAACTCCGCGCCTCAGCCAGGCCCTGGTCAGGCCCAGGGGATCCTCCAGCTCTCATGCCAAACCCTGCCTCCAGCCAGGGAGCCCGTGGTGAGAGGATGCTCCCAGCGGGACGATTTTCCTGGAAGGGGCACCTCCCCTCTTCCCCATCCGGACCCCTCTCCAGCGCCTCTGTGGAGCCCACTCTGTTGCGGTCCATTTCCCTAGTCTTCCGACCCAGCGTGGGGAGAGGGGGCGCGTCCAGAACGTAGGGAGAGTGTTGGACTCTCAGGAGCCCCTGGGGGTGCAGGGTTTAGGGAGCTGGGGTTTGGGGGCCACTGGGTGCAGTGGCCATCACACAGACACCCTCCCGTTCCTGGCGGGGGCCCATCCTGTCCGGTCCTGCCCGTGAGATGCACAGCTTTCCCGGGCCTCTCCCATGGCCGCGGCTGGCTGTTGAGAGCCCTACCTTTCTGCCAGGGGCGCTCCCGTTTCTGGACACAGTTCCACTTGTCCACTGCCCCCATGTCACTCCTGCCCTGCCCCCTGTCTGGGCGCCTGGACCCTAGCTCCAGGGTCACACGCTCTGGACCCTCCTGGGTCATCCAGGCCACCAGCGCCCTGGGAGAATGAGTCCCTGCGTCCACCAGCAAACTACCCCCACCACTCCCTCAGCCCCTTGAGTGGGTGCTTTTCCCTGAGGCTTCCCAAGCCCACCCTGACCCCAGCTCACCCCCCTGGCCCTGTGAAGTCCATTTGTGATGGACAGCAGTCCCGCCCCCATCTCACCACCTCCAAGTCACACCCAGGCCTTGTCCCAGGAGTGCAGCCTCCCCCACCCTTGGTTTTATCCAGCTCCTCCCCTGCGGCCCCCTGGCCCCACCCACCCACTCACCCGCCTGCGCCTTGCCCCTGTCCAGCCAAGAGCCCCGGGGCTTTTCTTTTTTCTTTGGAGATGGAATTTCGTTCTTGTTGCCCGGGCTTGAGTGCAATGGTGAAATCTTGGCTCGTCGAAACATTCGCGTCCTGGGTTCAAGCGATTCTCCTACCTCAGCCTCCCGAGTAGCTGGGATTACAGGAATGTGCTACCACACCCGGCGGGTAATTTTGTATTTTTAGTAGAGATGGGGTTTCACCATGTTGGTCAGGCTGGTCTGGAACTTCCGACCTCAGGTGATCCACACGCCTTGGCCTCCCAGAGTGCTGGGATGACAGATGTGAGCCACTGCACCTGGCCACCAGGGCTTTTCTTTAGTGACTGTCCCCTGTGCCTGTGGGTCCACCCCCTGGGCTCCTGGCCTGCGGCTGCGGCTCTTCCCCCGGAACGCCATCTTCCTGGGAGACTAAGGCTCTGCAAGGCCACGTGCCTTGCTCAGCGGGGGAGGAGGCTCTGCCACAGGCCCCCGTCCTATGGTCCACTCCAGGCAGGCCCCCATACCACAGAGGCCAAGTCCATCCATCTGATGGCCCCTAGCCCACGGGACCCTGTTCTCCATCTCGTGCTAAACCACTCTTCCAGGCACCCTCCAGCTCTCATGACTGCAGTCCCGGCTGCTCCCAGGCCTCCCTGGACGTCACCCCACCCGCCATTCCTTCTTCTCTCTGCACACTCTTGCCCTCAACTCTGGCCCACGTGGCTACGGTGGAGCTGTCCTTCCAGCTTGTGCTCATTCTTGCCTCACTCCGGCTGGTCCCTAGACCACAGCCAGGAGGACGCATTTAGCATCACACCCCTGTTTAAATCCTTCCCCGTCTCTTGGGATCAAAGCCAAACCTTCACCTGGTGTGCGCTTCCCTGCCGGCTCCCTCTGGCCTCTCCCCAGCCCCTCCCTGGCCTGGGCCTTGGCCACCTGGCCTCCCTCCCTGTGTTCCTCAAACTCTCCAAGTGTTCTCCTTCCTGCCTCGGCTACTCTGTGTGTGCCCTCTGCCGGTCTCTGGCCGTCCACACGTCCACCTGCCCCTCTGTCCTTGGCTATGCAAAACTCCTCCAGGCCTCCCTGGGACCCTGAGGCCCTCTCACCCCAAAATGCTGAGGTGGCAGTTATCTTATGACCCGTCCACTGTCTGTCTCCCCAGCCAGGGGCGTTGTGGGGACCAGGTCTGGCTGGTCACGGTGCTGCCTGCCTGGGCCTCACCAGCAGAGGCCTGGCCTCTCCCCATAGCACTGTCCTCACCCTGGGCCTGGGTCTGCTTGGTTGGGGAGAAGAAGGGAGAAAGGGTCAAGGGGCAGGAGCCCTTTGGATGGCAAGGCTTGGGGTTGCCCCTCCCCCAGAAGATCCTGGCTGTCACCATCCAAAAATAACCTGTCTGTGGGTATGTGTGCCAGGGCTGGGCCACACTGCCAGTGGCCAGTGGGCAAAGCCAGGCCCTTTGGGCAGTGGGGCGTGACGACAGCTGCAGCGGGGGTTTCCTGCCCGGAGGGCTGTGCCACTGTCGGGGGGTGCCCCAGCCCATGTCCTCTACTGCACCCTCAGCCCTCCCTGCCCTCCCCCTGCCCCAGGTGATCGGGCTGCTGGACGTGTTCACTCCTGATGAGACCCTGGATGACTTCATGGACTTGTGAGTGCCGACCTGGGCTGGCTGCTAGGCACCAGGGGTGTTGGGCAGCTCTGGGTACTGGCTTCAGGTTCTAGGTTGGCATGGGGCTCTCTTCCTGCAGGCTGAGTGGGGGATGCGCACTGCCCACCCCCTGCCCAGACCACTGTCTGCCCACCCCCTCCCCCACATGCTCCTGGGACCCACGGGCACTGGCACTGCCCAGCAGAGCTGGGGCTGCCTCCCTCCAAGTCTGGCACTGGGCCCTCTCCAGCACTGGAGGTGTGAACCTTGGACCTGAGCATTTGTTAACAGGAAGGTCCCGTGCTCAGGACCTGGCACCAAGTGTGTGGCCTGTAACGGGAGCTGCTGACCTTTTCCAGCGGGTACAGGAGAAGCCGTAGGGAGGACCCGCGCTGCCTGCGCCCTGTAGCGGACCACGCTGGGACTCACACCTTGTCGCCCAAGAGCGAAGGGCCAGGCTGAGGAGGAGCTGGAGAGGGCAGCAGTCTCCTCCTGCCTGACTCGCAGAGGGCACAGACCCACGCTGGCCTCAATGGCCGCTGGGGAGGTGCTAAATACCATGCTTCTGTGTCTGTCTCCATGGCCCAGCTGACCCCACTGACCCAGATGCCTTGTGAGCCCCTATCACCCCCAGGCACCTCCCTTGTCTCTGGCACAAAGTTCTGAAGTTGAAACCTGACTACTTCCCTCCCCCACCTGTGAAGACTGCCGCCTCCACCGCGAAGCCTTAGCACCTAGACTGGCACGCAGGGCACTCATCGGAGGGTCCAAAAACCCCAAAGTGCAGCCTCCTCTCTGCCTGACAGTCCTCGGGGTGGGAGGGAGGTGTGAGCATTGCTGGCAGTGATGGGGTTGGGTCAGGATGGAGCCTGGCACTGCAAGGTGGGGCTGCGAGGACGCCGAGGCCAGTGGGGACAGGTGCTGCAGGGTGACCTTCCCAGAGGCACTTGCTGGAGCGGAATGGGTCTGAGCCTGGGCCCGCCGGGTGGGCCTCCGGGATGCAGAGGCTGGCTCTGCCCACTGATGGCACCTGGCCCCTCCCGCAGTTACCTGGTGATGCCATTCATGGGCACTGACCTGGGGAAGCTCATGAAGCATGAGAAGCTGGGAGAGGACCGGATCCAGTTCCTCGTGTTCCAGATGCTGAAGGGGCTGAAGGTGCGGACCCCGGGGGGCTGTAGGGCCTGGTGGCCGGGCGGGGAGGGTCTTGTGGTTCCGAGTCCTTGGTGTGCTGACGCCTGCCCAACCCTCTGCCCCCGCAGTATATCCACGCTGCTGGCATCATCCACAGAGTGAGTCCTGGAGGGGAAGCCACCTATCAGCCCTCCCCCGGTGCCATTCCCCCGCCTCCACGTCCCACCTGTGAGGATCTGACAGGGTGTGGGGGGACTGAGCCATGCCCCGTGCACAGCCCCTGTTGGGAGCCTGTCTGGTGCCCAGGTCTCTCCATCCATCCTTGAAGGGCTGCAGAGAGCAAGGGGCCAGGTCTGGTGGCCCTGTCTTTAGGTCCCACCCAGGCTCTTGGCTGTGCCCATGCTTGGGAGGGTGGGACGCAGTGGCCACCTTTCCTCTGCCCCCAGGACCTGAAGCCCGGCAACCTGGCTGTGAATGAAGACTGTGAGCTGAAGGTGTGTGCTGCAGGCCCTCAGATCTACTGTATCCACCTGTCCTCAGGCCTGCGCAGTAGCTGAGGAGCGGGTGGTGGTTGAGCCCCAGGAGGCAGTCATACAGCCCATTGCCGTACCTGCAGTGGGTGAGGGTGGGAGGTGCCCCCAGGCCTCTGCCTGGTCCAGGGCAGGGCTGAGGCCTTGTCGGGCAGCCGCTGACAGCAGGGACAGGGCGCCTGCTCTGGAGGGCAGCTGTGCTCGGTGCGCTGGCCACAGGGAGGAGCTCAGGGCAGTGTGCGGTCTGGGGCTATGGCCTCAAGCCCTGGAAGGTTGTCAGGAAGCCTCAGCTTGGGGGCTTCAAGTCCAGCCCCCTTGGGGTCTCCTGGATTATGGGTGGCCTGTCCACTCCTTGGGAGTCCCCTAGACCCCACTTCCCCAATTTTTCCCACAGATCCTGGACTTTGGCCTGGCCAGGCAGGCTGACAGCGAGATGACTGGGTATGTGGTGACTCGGTGGTACCGGGCACCCGAGGTCATCTTGAATTGGATGCGCTACACGCAGACAGGTGAGGAGCTGCCCAGAGATGCGGGCCTCTCAGGCTGCCGCATCTGCATCCCCCCTTCTTCACGGAGAGCCCATGGTGGCTGCTTCCCGGGATGCTGTTGAGCTGGGGTGGGAGCCGGGCGAGTGGGCTGTGTCAGTGTCTCCTCCCTTCCCGCTCATCCGGCCCCTGCCCACGGAGCTGACCAGGGCTTCTATCTCAGTGGACATCTGGTCTGTGGGCTGCATCATGGCAGAGATGATCACAGGCAAGACACTGTTCAAGGGCAGCGACCGTATCCTCCAGCAGCAGGGCGGCACCGGGGCGGGTGGGGATGGCTCCTGCCCGGGTGGAGGGTACTGGGGCGAGACAGCTCCTGCCCAGGTGGGGGGTATGGGGGCAGGTGGGGATGGCTCCTGTCCAGGTGGAGGGTATTGGGGTGAGCTAGCTCCTTCCCAGGTGGGGGGTATGGGGGCCGGTGGGGATGGCTCCTGCCTAGGTGGAGGGTTTGGGGGAGGAATGGCTCCTGCCCAGGTGAAGGGTATGGGGGGGTGGGAATGGCTTCTGCCCAGGTGGAGGATATTGGGGGGAGATGGCTCCTGCCCAGATGGAGGGTATGGGGGGGGTGGGAATGGCTTCTGCCCAGGTGGAGGGTATGAGGGGGTGGGACTGGCTCCTGCCCAGGTGAGGGTGGTGAAGGCCCCAATCTCTGGCACCCGAGCTGTGCTCCTGACCTCAGTACAGACCTGGACCAGCTAAAGGAGATCATGAAGGTGACAGGGACGCCTCCAGCTGAGTTTGTGCAGCGGCTGCAGAGTGATGAGGTCAGTGGCCAGTGGGGAGCTTGGGGGGGTTGGGGGCAGACTCAGGCCTCGGTGCTGGCCCCTCACGCTTTCTTCCCACACAGGCCAAGAACTACATGAAGGGTCTCCCTGAGTTGGAGAAGAAGGATTTTGCCTCCATCCTGACCAATGCAAGCCCTCTGGGTAAGGCTGGCTAGCGTGAGGGCCGCAGGGTGCTGTAGTGTGGGGCATCCCGAGGTCTGGCCTGACGTCCCTTCCCCCACAGCTGTGAACCTCCTGGAGAAGATGCTGGTGCTGGACGCGGAGCAGCGGGTGACGGCGGCCGAGGCTTTGGCTCACCCCTACTTTGAGTCCCTGCACGACACGGAAGATGAGCCCCAGGCCCAGAAGTATGATGACTCCTTTGATGATGTGGACCGCACACTGGATGAATGGAAGCGTGAGTGGGGGCTCTGGGCAGGGCCCGTGTGGACCTGTGAGTGGGGGGCTCTGGGCAGGGCCCGTGTGGACCTGTGAGTGGGCTCTGGGCAGGGCCTGTGTGGACTTGGTGGGCTCTCTGCAGGTGGCCAGGCTCAGCGTCCTGGACCCCATCCCTGGGATGCAGGTCAGGTGAGGAGGATGGGAGGTCAGAGGGCAGCGTGGGGCCCTGTGGCCTGGTGGAAGTGACCTCTGGCTGGAGCTGAAAGATAATGGGAGGGTGTTCCTGGTGGGCTCGGCACAGAGCCTGGCACAGAAGGAGCCTGGGAATGGTGAGGGGCAGCTGTGAGTCAGTGCACTGGGGCCCACTTAGCCCTGCCTGGCCCCCAGACCTGCTGCCCTTCCCCCATGTCCAGGCCAGAGACCCAGGCCACCCTGACACCCCCACCACGTCCGCTGGTCCCTATGGCCTCTCTGCTCACACCTCCTGAATTTGTCGTTGCCTCTCCTTGCTCCATTTTGGGATCCCTCCCACCTGGACAGCTGTATACCCAAGATAGTCCCTAGGGCCTCCCCTGTCTCTTTCCAGCCCCCCTGAGTAGTCCAGACCCCAACCCAACAGCTGGGCACTGTCGTCCCCTATAGCAGGGGCCATCCCCTCATCATCTTGGAGGGCTGGCCAAGGCCTATGCAGCCTCAGGCTGGACTCAGGGAAGCCTCTCCAGCTCCCACAGCTATGATGCAGCCTGGGGCTCTGCTGGACCTGGCTTTATTTCTGCCCCAAGATGGCAGACTGTGCTGTCTTCTTCATAGCTGCATGACCAGCCTGGGGCTGGGTGCCTGAGGACAGCAGGTGGGCACTGGGAGCAGTGTCATGTTCCAGGCCCTGTCCTGGCTCTGCCTTGGGCTAGATGGGCTGAGATTCTTCACCTGTGCTCCTTAGGGCCATGGGTCCGAGTGCCTGCAGGAGGGCCTCTAACCCTTAGCTGTGTGTGCTTAGTCATGTGCTTATGAGTTTGGGCCGGGAGCGGTGGCTCATGCCTGTAATCCCAGCACTTTGTGAGTCTGAGGTGGGTGGATCATGAGGTCTGGAGTTCAAGACCAGCCTGGCCAACACAGTGAAACCCTATCTTTACTAAAAATACAAAAAATTAGCTGGACGTGGTGGCAGGCACCTGGACTCCCAGCTACTCGGGAGGCTGAGGCAGAATTACTTGAACCCAGGAGGCGGAGGTTGCAGTGAGTGGAGATCGCGCCACTGCACTCCAGCCTGGGTGACAGTGCGAGGCTCTGTCTCAAAAAAAAAAAAAAAAAAAAAAAAGATTGCTTATGAGATTGGGTTTGTTTGATGAAAGGTTTCTGCTGCCAAACAAGATAACTTGAAACCATGGGCCGCAGGATCCTCTCTGCAGTTCGCACCCACACAGCTGTGGCTAGGGCTTCCGCTCCTGGGGCAGACTGTGGTGGACACGTGGCCAAGCCCTGGCCACCTCCCCTTCTCCCTGGACATCCAGATCTAGGGCAATGGCCTCTTCACACAAACCTTCCCTCAGTGGCTCATGCCCATTAGGACTAGAGAAAGGCCCCACAAGGCACCACCAGGCATGTCTGTGAGTGACTCCTGGGATGGAAGGCAAAGGCTGACCCCCCTTTCTGTCATACCCTCCTCCCCTGCCAGGTGTCACTTACAAAGAAGTGCTCAGCTTCAAGCCTCCCCGGCAGCTGGGGGCCAGGGTCTCCAAGGAGACGGCTCTGTGAAGACCTCTGGGCTCTGGGAGTGGCAGTGAGGACTACTTTCACCTTCCACCTGAGAGGGGACTCTCGTTGCCACCTTGACCTTGGCTGGGGCTTGCATCCCAAGGTATCCGTCAGAGTGGACCCCCACGTTCCACGGATCTTCCTCCCCAAGCCCGTGCCTTTGCTCTTGGGTGCCCATCCTGGAGGAGCGCCTGAACTTTTTGGACAGGACCTCTGCCTGACCTGGGATGGCCTGTAAACCCTGGAGCAGGGGCCCCCTTGCCAGTTGCCCTCAGAAACCTCAGAGCTGGTGGGGCTTCAGGTCAGGCCCTGCTCTGGGCCATGCAGAGGAAGGACAGAGGGTGGGCACAGGGCACCAACTCAGGGACATCCCCTCTCCTGGCGGCATCAGTGGACCTTCCTGCACCCCCAGCCTGGAATGTCAATCAGCTGTGTGGCACCCACATGGCTGGAAGGAAATAGACCCTTCTGCAGCTCCCTGCTCTGGCTGTGCGTCCTCATGCTGGGTCCCACCTTGAGGCCTCCGAGCCCTTGGCCTGCATACAGAGGAGACCTCCGGCCTGAAAGCTCAGACCCTAAGAGCCAGTAGCGAGGCCTGAGCATCCCATCTACCCCAGGCCACAAAGCTGGTGCCCACTTCCCTCGGCCTGTGCCAGCGAGCCTCGAGCCCCCACATTGGGACTTGGCCTCTTCCCCTCTTATGGGGTGACCTTCCTGTAAAGGCTTAGAGTCTAAGCTGGTGTGTATGGATCATCTGAAACCAGACCCAGGGCAGGGCCTGATGGGGAGGAGTGTAGGATCTATCCTAGCTCTCTGCACCCTCCAAGGCCAGCAGGTTCCTGGGGAGGGAGGGGACACACTGGACACATTGAGACCCCTCTGGTCCCTGTGGTGGAGTGGTGAGCACAGAGGGCTGGGTTTTGTTCTTGGTCGAACTGTTAGCCCCTACCCACTGCAAGGCCCCCATGGTATCTTCATGCTCAGGCTGCCCTCTGTGGGCCATTCAGTGTTTCCAAGAGTGGCAGCCAGACCACAGGCCACGGGCGCCTCCACACCTGTGCCAGGGCAGGGGTCACAGCAGAGAGAGACCAGTGAGGGGCAGGGCAGGCCGGGCGTCCTCCTTGGTGGACATGCCCACAGCTGGCCCAGCCAAATTGGGCTCAATGAGCTGCCAGGACAGACTCAGGCCTTCTCTATCCAGCAACCCTCATGCCTTTCCAGGGCATGGGGGCAGGGGGGACGTGACCACTGGCTCTGGAGCCATGCCGATTTGTGACATGGCCGCTGCCTATGCTGGGCCCAGCTTTCTGCTACAGCTGGCCTGAGGAATGGGACTGGGGGCCCCAAGACTGTGACCCAGTTGGACACGAACTCTGGCGGGGGCAGGGTGGTCCCTGGGCTCCAGGTGGGCTCAGGTCTCCTCTGCAGACACCTTGCTCATCCCATGCCTCCTGCTTTCCTTGCTCCCTGTCTGTCCCCCTTCCCTCCGCCCCCCCCAACTCCAGTCCAGCCCCTGCCTCCACCCTGACCTTGACTCTGAACTTGGGTCAGGGGTCTTCTTGGAATTAGAGCCGGACTCTCACTCCTTAAGCCTCGGGGGCGGCGCTGCGCCCCGGTGCAGCCACGACCACCGCCCTGAGCCGGCAGCAGCACCACCTGCCGCCCCACGGGCTCCTCCCGCCCCGTGGCTTTTGCCCGGCGGACCCCGTGTCTCACTTGCCCTTCACCCCGACTCTTCCCGCGCCTGGCCCAGTGGGCCTTGGGGCTGCGCTGGACCCTGACCCGGGAGCTGGGGCAGAAGGGAGCTCGCACGGGTGGGCTCCGGCACGGACGCCCGGGTGGGGCTGCGGCGACCGCCCGCGCAGGGCCTGGGGGGGGACCCCGCCCCGCCCCTCTCCTCTACAAGGGGATCGGGGGGGAGCCGAGGGGGAGGTGGAGCCGCAGCGCAGCTCGGAGGGCGGGCGGCCCGGGCCTGCTGGTTCCTCGCTCCGGGGCGGGGCTCGCGGCAGCGCGCGGAGCAAGGCGCTGGGCGGAACCGAGTCCCCAGCGAGGAAGCCGGAAGCCGGGCGCGGGGAGCCTCCTGCTTCGACCGACACCCTGCTCGGCGCCTCCTGCGCGCCTGGGACCTCGGACCTTCCTGGGTTCTGTGCGCTCCCGCCCAGGCCGGTGCCCGCCGCCTGCCGCCCGCCTGCGCCCCAGGCAGGTCCCAGGCCTCTGGCCGCTCTCGGCCGAAGGTGGGGACGGGCAGTGCCAGGCACCGCTAGCGAGGGCGTTTAGGGCCCCAGGGTGACCACGGCGCAGCCATGGGGACCGCGCTTGTGTACCACGAGGACATGACGGCCACCCGGCTGCTCTGGGACGAGTAAGTGGGACCTGGCCGTGGTGGGGTGCGGGGAGGGAGCTCTGGACTGAGCTCCCCATCTGCCCCAGCCCCGAGTGCGAGATTGAGCGTCCTGAGCGCCTGACCGCAGCCCTGGACCGCCTGCGGAAGTGCGGCCTGGAACAGAGGTGTCTGCGGTTGTCAGCCCGCGAGGCCTCCGAAGAGGAGCTGGGCCTGGTGCACAGGTCAGGACGGGGGCGGGCCCCATGAGCGGGGCGGGGTTGGGGGTGGGGGACAGCCTACCTAGAAGCGGAGGAACCTGGGCCTGCCCCGAGCCTGCCAGCCTCGAGGACAGAGCCTCTTCCCGCGGACCTCGGGTGGGCCTGAGGAAGCAGGAGGGTGGCCACTCCCACCACGAATCCCAGCACACACCCTCCCCCTCCCTCACTGTCCCCTGCTCCTGCTGGTGACCCTGCCTCTCCTGCCTGCCTGTCCACAGCCCAGAGTACGTGTCCCTGGTCAGGGAGACCCAGGTCCTGGGCAAGGAGGAGCTGCAGGCACTGTCTGGAAAGTTTGATGCCGTCTACTTCCACCCGGTGCGTGTCCCCGGACACTCAGCCATCCAGACACACATGCATGTGCCTCTGTGTGTTCACACCATGGCTGCCAACCCCAGCCAGTGTACCCTGGTCCATGCACGTGACCGTGCCCTGCACACCTGCCTGCTGGCATTGCCAGCACCTGGGACTGGCCTGTTCTGCTCAGCAGCTGGTGCCTTGCAGCCTGGCACAAGTGTGGGCGTGGCTTGCAAAGGGCAGCAGGGAAGGCAGGGGGCTCATCTGTGTCCCTGCCCCCACAGAGTACCTTTCATTGTGCGCGGTTGGCCGTGGGGGCTGCACTGCAGCTGGTGGACGCTGTGCTCACGGGAGCGGTGCAAAACGGGCTTGCCCTGGTGAGGTGAGAGCTGCCCCTAACCCCGGCTGCTCCTCCATGGGTGGCCTTGTGAGGGGACAGGGCGACCCTGACATGCCCCAAATCTACTCTTACGCCATAGACCACCTGGGCACCACAGCCAGAGGGCAGCTGCCAACGGGTTCTGCGTGTTCAACAATGTGGCCATAGCAGCTGCACATGCCAAGCAGAAACACGGGCTGCACAGGTGTGTGCCAGGCTGGCTGCAGGGGTGTGGGCCAGGCTGGCTGCAGGGGTGTGTGCCAGGCCACACAGCAAGGGGCGGCACAGGTAGTGAGTCAGCCCAGCCCACACCTTCCCATCCCTGGCCGGGCTCCTGGAGGTAGGAGGTCCTGCCCCTCGGCCACCAGCACTGTTTGTGTCCAGAATCCTCATCGTTGACTGGGATGTGCACCACGGCCAAGGCATCCAGTATCTCTTTGAGGATGACCCCAGGTGAGCAGGGGTGCGGAGTGTGCATCCCCATTTGTGGCGTGCGCAGTCTGGGCTGGGAAAATCCAAGGGTGAGATACAGACATGTGCTCAGAGGTCAGGGTTCTATGGGGGCTGCAGAGCTGTTGAGGGTCCTGACCTCTGACCTCTGACCCTGGCTGGCTGTTGGCAGCGTCCTTTACTTCTCCTGGCACCGCTATGAGCATGGGCGCTTCTGGCCTTTCCTTCGAGAGTCGGATGCGGACGCAGTGGGGCGGGGACAGGGCCTCGGCTTTACTGTCAACCTCCCCTGGAACCAGGTGCCCACCCTCAAGCCCCAGGCCCCCCCAGCCCCCTCCCCCTCCCCCCGCCCCCCTCCCCTGCCCCACAGTTCAGGATGTAGCCTGGGATGTCCTGTCAGGTCGGGATGGGAAACGCTGACTACGTGGCTGCCTTCCTGCACCTGCTGCTCCCACTGGCCTTTGAGGTGACTGCACGGTGGGCCCCTCCAGGGCAGTTGGGTGGGAGGGGGACTTGGTGCCTGGAGTGCCACAGGGAAGGCAGGAGAGGAGGGTTATGAGCTGCTCCACTCTTGTGTGGCTGGGGAGGGTGCTCAGGAGGGGCCAGGATGGGCCTAGCTTACCCTCACCGGGGCTCCAGCCTCTCTCTTGACCCTCCCCACCTCTGTCTGGCCTGTAGTTTGATCCTGAGCTGGTGCTGGTCTCTGCAGGATTTGATTCAGCCATCGGGGACCCTGAGGTGAGGACCTGGCCTGGCCAGGGAGGGCCTCAAGAGTCCTGGGGTCCAGGCCCCCCATCACACATGGCTCTGGTTCCAGGGGCAAATGCAGGCCACACCAGAGTGCTTCGCCCACCTCACACAGCTGCTGCAGGTGCTGGCTGGTGGCCGGGTCTGCGCCGTGCTGGAAGTGAGTGACTGGAGGGCACACAAGGAGGGTTCCTGGGCCAGAGGCCTGGGGCCAGGAGCATGGGAGCCAGGTGCCCACGGGGTACTTGGGAGGGATGTCCTGCCCAGGATAGAGAGCCAGGTAGGGGCCCTTCCAGTGATACCACACCCCAGTGACATCCCTGCCCCAATCATGTCTCTGCCTTCCTCCCAGGGCGGCTACCACCTGGAGTCACTGGCGGAGTCGGTGTGCATGACAGTGCAGACGCTGCTAGGAGACCCAGCTCCCCCGCTGTCAGGACCCATGGTACCATGTCAGAGGTATGAGAGGAGGGAGGGCGGGTAGGGCTGGGGCGTGAGGCCAGGCATCACCACTGTTTTGTCCGCCCCACAGTGCCCTGGAGTCCATCCAGAGTGTCCGTGCCGCCCAGGCCCCGCACTGGAAGAGCCTCCAGCTGCAAGGTCAGTGTGGCTGGGTGCCGGGCTGCGGGATCCCTCCTCAGGCTCCCGTGTGGTGGCCGTGACTCTGAACTGTCCCTAGATGTGACCCCTGTGCTGACGAGTCCCAGCACGCATTGCCCAGAGGGGAGGCCTCCACCTCTGCTGCCTGGGGCTCCCGTGTGTAAGACAGCTGCATCTGCACCGAGCTCCCTCTTGGACCAGCCGTGCCTCCGCCCTGCACCCCCTGTCTGCCCAGCTGTTGCCCTGACAGTGCCAGATATCACATTGGTCCTGCCCCCTGATGTCACCCAACAGGAGGGGTCAGCCCTGAATGAGGAGACAGAAGCCTGGGCCAGGTGGGCAGGGCTGGCCAGGAGAGAAGGAGGGGGCCGCGTCTACACCTGTGCCTGTGACTGATGTGCAGTCACTTCATGTCTGTGTGTCCCTCTGGTCTACTACAGGCCACACGAGTCCCTGGCCCAGGATGAGGCCCTCACTGCACTTGGAAAGCTCCTGTACCTCTTAGATGGGATGCTGGCTGGGCAGGTGGGGGTGCCTGGGAGGGGCTGGGGGTGCTGTGGACCCAGGGGCAGGGACCAGGACCTGTCAAGGAAATGTGGCCTGTGCAGAGGAGGGGTGGGTGTTGCAGAACCACACGGATGTGAAGGTCGTCTTGTGCCAGGGATTGCTCCCAGAACAGCCCTAGGGGTGGGGAGCACTAGCATGTCTGACCTCAACTTCTGCAGTTAAATGCTCTGCGGCAGAGAGGTGAAGGGATGATTTACAGTACAGATTTAGGCACGGTGCAGTGGTTTGTGCCTGTAATGACAGCAGTTTGAGGGGCCAGGACAGGAGGATCGCTTGAGCCCAGGAGTTCAAGACCAGCCTAGACAACAACGGAGACCCTGTCTCCACAAAAAATAAAAAAAATCAGCCAGGCGTGCTGACATGTACCTGTAGTCCCAGTTACTTAGGAGGCAGGAGGCTGACACGGGAGGATAGTTAAGCCCAGGAGTCTGAGACTGTGGTGAGCTACAATTGAGCCACTGCACGCCACGGCAGCCTGGCTACAGAATAAGACCGTCTCAAAAAAAAAACAAAACAAACAAAATGTGTGTGTGTATATATTTATCTATAGATATATATATGCACACACAGACTTAAGCATCTTATTTACAGAAATGGAGTGATATACACATATACATATACGTAGACTTAAGCATCTTATTTACAGAAATGGAATGATATACACATATATTACATATATATGTATAGACTTAATGTCTTACAGAAATGGAGTGATTTGACCTGAGTGTAGGGAAAGGCTGACAACAGCCCTGTGGAGACTGAATGAAGGGAACTGTGGGTCTCTGACTGGCTTGGGAGTTGGCTGGTACCTCATCCTCCACTGTTTCTTCATTCCACAGGTGAGCAGTGGTATTGTAGCCACTCCACCCTCGGCTGCAGCAGCCACCTTGGATGTGGCTATTCAGAGGGGCCTGTCACATGGAGCCCAGAGGTAAGCCTCACTTGGCCATCCTGAGCCTCTGAGGGCAGGACCCATGGGCACCCCATCCTGGCTGGCCAAGCAGAGGGCTCTGGGAACGGGTTCCAGACAACGTCAACACAACCTGTCCTCAGGCCAGCTCTTCCTCCAGGCTGCTGTGTGTGGCCCTGGGACAGCTGGACCGACCCCCAGATCTCATCCATGACAGGTAGGACTCTCAGGTCTTGTATCTGTCCAGCCATGCATGTGGATGGGCATGTGCCTGTGCCCCAGGGTGACGGGTGGGTGGGGTACTGTGGAGTCCTGAAGGGAGCCTTCCTCAGCTGGGATTTGGGAGGGCTGCTGGAGGCAATGCCAGGTGAGTCTCCAGCAGAGGCTCCGCAGTCCTAGCACCCCTGCCTTGGCCCATGAATGCTCCTCCACCTCTGCCTTTGCTGCCTGGGCTTAGAGGGGTGAGCAGGGCCTTACGCTTATGCATGTGTCCTGGAAGGAGGATTTTGTGGCTGAACATCAGGGGCAAGGAGGCGGCTGCCCTATCCATGTTCCAGGTCTCCATGCCACTGCCAGTGGTGAGTGATCACGCCACGTGGCAAGGCAGGTGGTGGGGAGACGATGTGTGCAGCTACTGCTCGCTGGCAGTGTCACGACAGCAGGCCTCTGGCCCTTCCTGTCTCCCCGCTCCTACTCCAGGGGCCCTGAGATTGGGAGGTGGGGGGCCAGAGCCAGCAGGAGGGGTATCCGTAGATGAGGAGCTGGGCTCTGCCGTCCCCACAGATCACGGGTGGGTTCCTGAGCTGCATCTTGGGCTTGCTGCTGCCCCTGGCCTATGGCTTCCAGCCTGACTTGGTGCTGGTGGCGCTGGGGCCTGCCCATGGCCTGCAGGGCCCCCACGCTGCACTCCTGACTTCAATGCTCCGGGGGCCGGCAGGGGGCCGAGTCCTGGCCCTCCTGGAGGTAAGCTGGGCAGGGTGGAGGTGCTGTGGGGTGGGAGGAGGGGAAGGACCAATGACTGCCTCCGTCTTCGCCCCCGGCCCAGGACTCCACACCTCAGCTAGCCGGGATCCTGGCCCGGGTGCTGCATGGAGAGGCACCTCCTAGCCTAGGCCCTTACTCTGTGGCCTCCCCAGAGGACGCCCAGGCTCTGATGTCCCTGAGACGGCAGCTGGAGCCTCAGTGGAAGATGCTGCAGGTGACCAGCGAGGCTGACTGCGGAGGCATGACCTTGCCCTGGGGCCCGGCTGTGCCGCTGAGCTCGGTGGGGAGGGCAGGACAAGGGAGTGCCCTGAAGCAGCCCCAGCGCGGGAGGCCAACTGCGCGCCTCTTCCCGGCTCCTGTTGTAGTGCCGTCCTCACTTGCAGCCTTGAAATTGGCCAAGGTGGGAGCATTTACACCACAGAAATGACGCCGCACGCCAGTGCCCCGATGCCTGTGGCCGCCGTCCCCAGGCCCAGGCCGCTCCTGCCGCTGCGGTGACGCGGTGACCCGGACCTCCGGCCGACAGCTCCCGCTGCACCGGGGCACGGAGCCCCGCCCCACTCCCCTGCGCTCCGGCCCCGCCCCCTAGTCATGCCCCACCCCCTCACAGTCCTCCCCCGCCTCGCCCCTCCCGGCCCGTGCGCCCCACCCTCGGTCCCATCCCGGCCTCTGCGCCGCGCTGCGCTTCGCTCCCAGCCCTGGTGCAGTCAGTAAATATCGGCCAAACGAAACCCCGGCTCTGCCTCCTTTATTGAGGACGCCCGGCCTCAGTCTTCCGTCCGCGGTGCCCGACTCAGGCCGGAAGTGCGCCGCTGCGCAGGTCTCGTCCCCTCCACGGGCCGCCGGCCCATGACGTATTTCCGGCGCGTCCGCACTGGCGCTCTCCGCAGTCGCGGCTGTGACGCGACGGAGGCGGCGGGAGTGGTAGCCGCGGGCTCTTTCCGCGGGTGAGGCCTGGAGAACGGGGGGACCTGCGGAAAGACCCGTGCAGGCCAGACCCCGGGACCACTCGGCTGCGCTCCCAGACTCTTCGCTGCCTACGAGCCTCAGCGTGGTACTCTCTCTTGGCCGTCTCCTCTCGTGGAACCTGAAGAACGCATGCAAAGCCGGGTTCGTCACTGTGTACTGCCCGGGCGCATGTTCCGTTCTTCGGGTTTGCCATGGTTCTGTGACTCCCTGAAGGTCGAGTGCCACTGAATTAGGAGAAACGCCGAGCTGGCTTCCGGTGGGCTGCCGGGCGCCGGGCAGCGTGCTTACTCCGAGTCACCGCAAGACCTCCTTTAAAAACAGCATTTCTGAGCTTCGTCGTTGGAGAGGCTGCCTGTCATTCAGCCCCTTCCGACCCTCTCTCACTCCCTGCCTTCCGGAGCGTGAGTGAAGCCCGGGTGAGGTGTTTTCCCACATGCCAGGGGCCCGGAGCTGAGGAGGGGCGGGCATGGCCAGCATCACGCAGCTGTTCGACGACCTGTGTGAGGCCCTCCTGCCGGCTGCCAAGACTCACCTGGGCCAGCGCAATGTGGACCGGAAGAGGGCAAAGCGGAGCCTCAAGAAGGTGGCCTACAATGCTCTCTTCACAAACCTGTTTCAAGAGGAGACTCAGCTGCAGCCTGACACGTCAAAACTACCAGCGAGAAACAAGATCCTCATGCTGTCCTTTGACTTGAGAGTGGGTGGCCTGGGCCCCAGGGCCGACCGACTGGAGGAGCTTGTGGAGGAGCTTGAAGCAGCCCCTTGCTGCCCGCTTGCGGAGGTGGGGTCTGTTTTGAACCTCCTGGTTCAGCTGGCAGGGAGCGGTCCCCCTCAAGTGCTGCCGAGAAAACGAGATTACTTCCTTAACAACAAGCACGTGGGGAGAAACGTTCCCTACGGCGGCTATGATTGCCACGACCTGAGTGTATTGGAGATGGACGTTCAGTCTCTGATCTCCAGGGAGGAGTATTTGTGTCACAACATGATCCAGGATGCACTGCAGGTTATGGAGGCTACTCCGGGCACCGGCCTGCCCACCGTCGGGCTCTTCTCATTTGGTGACCCTTGTGGTGACAGGTTCGAGAGAGACACCCGGGTCTCACTCTTCGGTGCGCTTGTGCACAGCCGCGCCTACGACATGGATGTCCGACTGGACCTGCCCCCCGTGCCGGACAATGCAGACCTCTCTGGGCTGGCCATTAAGGTAGAGTGTTTGTTTTTTCTGTTTCACCCCTCTTAGGGTTTGGAGAATCCTTTCTGTGACCTTCTTCTTTTTTTTGAAACAGGGTCTCACTCTGTCACCCAGGCTGGAGTGCAGTGGCGGGACCTTGGCTCACCTCAACCTCTGCCTCCTCGGCTTAAGCAATTCTCGTTCCTCAGCCTCCCGACTAGCTGGAATTACAGGCATCCACCACCATGCCCAGCAAATTTTTTTTTTTTTTTTTTTTTTTGGGATGGAGTCTTGCTCTGTCGCCAGGCCGGACTGTTAATGGCCCGATCTCGGCTCACTGCAATCTCTGCCTCCTGGGTTCAAGTGATTCTCCTGCCTCAGCCTCCTGAGTAGCTGGGATTATAGGCGCCCACCACTATGCCTGGCTAATTTTTGTATTTTTAGTAGAGACGGGGTTTCACCATATTGGCCAGGCTGGTCTCAAGTTCCTGAACTTGGATCCACTCACCTCAGTTTCCCGAAGTGCGGGGATTACAGGCATGAGCCACCGTGCCTGACCAATTTTTGTATTTTTAGTAGAGACGGGGTGTCACCATGTTGCCCAGGCTGGTCTCAAACTCCTGACCTCAGATGATCCACCTGTCTTGGCCTCCCAAAGTGCTGGGGATTGCAGGCTTGATCCACCCTGCCCAGCCCTGTGACCTTCCTTTCATCATGGTAAAAGGAGGAAAGTCTGGTGGCTGCGTTGTCCTGAGGTGGGGCTGCTGGACTGGGCTTACTGGCGGCCACTCTCCTCTGCAAGGACAGTGCTGCCCATCTGCCGGCCAAAGCAGCATCCTGGTTTTCACCTTTACCTGACAGGGCATGCCTTTAAGCCACTTCTGCCTTCTAGAGCTGCCGTTTAAATTTAAGTTAATTAAAGCAAAATGAAGAATTCAGTTCCTCAGCTCCACAAGCCACATTTCAAATGCTCACACGTGGCAAAAGTATCTGTTTATGTTATATAACATATGCAATTGGATATACTTTTGCTGTTTATAACCTGAGGCTTTTTCTTGTGGTATTATGTAACTCCTCACTGAGTTTTGTATTTTATTGCTTTATCAGCATTGCTAAAAGGATACATTGTTATTAGTCATTCTAGTCCTATGAGATACCTGGCTATTTATAAACATAATGCTACAGCAAATGTCTTGGTGTACAGTAGTTTTGTTTTGTGTTTTGTTTTTGAGACGAGTCTTGCTCTGTCGCCCAGGCTGGAGTGCAATGGCCTAGTCTTGGCTTATTGCAACCTCTGCCTCCCGGTTTCAAGTGATTCCCTTGCCTCAGCCTCCTGAGTAGCTGGGACTACAGGCTCCTGCCACCACACCCGGCTAATTTTTGTATTTTATTTTTATTTTCATTTTCTTCAATTTCACGTATTTTTTTTTTTTGAGACGGAGTCTCGCTCTTTTGCCCAGGCTGGAGTGCAGTGGCACAATCTCAGCTCACTGGAACCTCCGCCTCCCAGGTTCAAGCAATTCTCCTGCCTCAGCCTCCCGAGTAGCTGGGACCACAGGTGCACGCCACCATGCCCGGCTAATTTTTGTATTTTTAGTAGAGATGAGGTTTCACCATGTTGGCCAGGCTGGTTTCAAACTCCTGACCTCAGGTGATCTGCCTGCCTCGGCTTCCAAAGTGCTAGGATTACAGGTGCGAGCCATCATGCCCGACCTGTATTTTTAGTACAGACGGGGTTTCACTATGTTGGCCAGAATGGTGTCAAACTCCTGACCTTGCAATATGCCCACCCAGCCTCTCAAAGTGCTGGGATTACAGGTATGAGCCACCGCACCCAGCCAGTGCACAGTAGTTTTTTAATGTTTAGTGGGATTTTTTTATGCTAGGTTCCCCAAAACGGAATTTCCAGGTCAGAAGTTTCTCAAAAGCATCTTTTCAGAAAGCATCTCAAAAAGTCATTGTAAGTTTCACTGAGGCTTATGCGTTATATGGAATTGGAAATTTGTAGTCTTAACAAATTATTTTGTTTAATTCCTTAAATGGCTCATTGGGGAAAAACATTGTATCGTACACATGTACTTGAGAAAAACAGACAAACGTTTTGCTAGGTCTTTGCCTCTAAGAAGTAAATGGAACTATGTGGATAAAGTTTCTGGAATTCTTACCGCCCTTGGATGAAATGTGGACACAGGAATGAGTGGTGGTTTGTTCTTCCGTGTCTCCAGGTCCCCCAGAGTGTGGATCAGTGGGAAGATGAAGGATTCCAGTCAGCGTCCAACCTGACTCCTGATTCCCAGTCTGAGCCCAGCGTGACCCCAGACATGGACCTGTGGGAAGCCGCACTCACCTACGAGGCCAGCAAGCGGAGGTGCTGGGAGCGTGTTGGGTGGTGCGTGCCCTTCTTTGCCTTGGCATGCAATGCCCCTACACCTGTGTGAGCATGGCCTTGGGTGTGCGAGGGGCGTTGCTGACTCGGGCCCAGGCAGCTGTGGTGGGTTAGGGACCTACAAGTTTCAGTTAAGGTAGGGTCCAAAGTTGACTGCGTCCTGGGAATTAAGAGATGCAGAGGGCAGAGACCAGTGGCTTTAAGGGACCTCACCTCCCTGTGCCAGAAACCGGATCATACCTTCCAGGCAGAGCAGCAGGGGCAGCTAAGTTACGTCCTCACTGCCAGTCAGAGGTGCCTGAGAGCTCCCTGGCAGGATGTGTGGTCAGTGCCAGGAAGAAATGCTCACTGGGCACTGGGTGCTGATGATGAGCCTTTTCCATCCGTGTCTGGAGGAGGTGGGGAGCTGATGGAGCCTTTTCCATCCGTGTCTGGAGGAGGTGGGGTGATGATGATGGAGGCTTTTCTATCCGTGTCTGGAGGAGGTGGGGTGATGAAAGAGCCTTTTCCATCTGTGTCTGGAGGAGGTGGGGAGCTGATGAGCCTTTTCCATCCGTGTCTGGAGGAGGTGGGGTGATGATGGAGCCTTTTCCATCCGTGTCTGGAGGAGGTGGGGTGATGATGGAGCCTTTTCCATCCGTGTCTGGAGGAGGTGGGGTGATGATGGAGCCTTTTCCATCCGTGTCTGGAGGAGTTGAGAGTGGCATTCTGGGTGATGGGAAGCTGCAGCTGCATCAGCTTTTCCCTGCCTGGTGCCAGCAGCTTGCTCTCCGGGTGCAGTAGCCACTCACTCTCTGGCTCATCTGGGTCCAGAGGCCTCTGCACTCAGGACTTCTCAGTCTGTAATGTGGTGGTATCTTTTCATAACTTCAAGAACTCAGGTAGAGAATATGCATTTTGACTGGGTACGGTGGCTCACACCTGTAATCCCAGAACTTTGGGAGGCCAAGGCGGGCAGATCACTTGAGGTCAGGAATTTCACCTGGCCAACATGGTGAAACCTCTTCTCTACTAAAAATACAAAAATCAGCCATGTGTGGTGGCACATGCTTGTAATCCCAGCTACTTGAGAGGCTGAGGCATGAGAATCGCATGAACCCAGGAGGCAGAGGTTGCAGTGAGCTGAGATTGTGCCACTGCACTCCAGCCTGGGCCACAGAGTGAGACTCTGTCTCAAAAAAAAAAGAATACACATTTCCCAAAATGTTTGTTTGGCCATGGAATGCCCTGTTCACATCCAGTCCACTGGGGATTCTGTTGATACCAGTTTGGGGAGTGTTAGGTGAGTCAGGGCTGGCCAGGAGCTGAGTGCTCTTGGATGCAGTGCTGGGGCTCCTGCAGGGCCCGGAGAGGAGCATGTGCCCCCTTCGAGCTTTCCTGACATCATAAAGAGTCGTCCAGGGACGGCTAGCTCCCTGCTTCCCAGCACAATGGTGGTGGTGGCATTGTCCTGACTGCCGGGGGCTTTCCTGCCCTGTCACTTCCTGCCGGGGGCATCAATCTTGTCTTCTTGCATATACAAAGCAAGTCCAGTGGTCCTGCTGTCTGCCAGCCCCTCACATGTTTAAACACTGGCCCTCTAATTTATTGCTTTGTTCTGTACATATTTGCTAATAGTATTTTTTTTTTGTATTTGTTTATTATTTGAGGCGGAGTCTTGCTCTTTTGCCCAGGCTGGAGTGCATCTTGGCTCACTGCAACCTCTGCCTTCAGGATTCAAATAATTCTCTGTCTCAGCCTCCCTAGTAGCTAGGATTACAGGTGTGCCCCACCATGCCCAGCTAATTTTTATAGAAACAGAACCTTCCAATGCCAGGTTTCCTCTGCCTGCAACATTCTTCAGCTCACCGTAATTAGGCAACTGCTTTCATCCTAAACAAAGTCCTTCAGACTCTCCCTCATAAGTTTGTTTTTTGTTTCTTTCTTCTCTCTTTCATTCTTTCTTTCTTTCCCTCTTTCTCCCTCCCTCCCTCCCCTTTCTCTCTCTCTCTCTCTCTTTTTCTTTCCTAGAGATGTAGTCTCACTCTGACACCCAGGCTATAGTGCAATGCTGTGCTCAAGGCTCTCTGCACCCCTGCCTCCTGGGTTCAAGCAGTTCTCCCACCTCAGCCTCTTGAGTAGCTGGGATTACAGGGGTGTGCCACCATACCTGGCTAATTTTGTATTTTCAGTAGAGATGGGGTTTCTCCATATTGGCCAGGCTGGTCTTGAACTCCTGACTTCAGGTGATCCCCCTGCCTCAGCCTCCCAAAGTGCCGGAATTATAAGTGTGCGCCACCACACCTGGCCTTTTTTTTGGTTGTATTTTTCAAACAGGGTCTCACTCTGTTGCCCAGGCTGGAGTGCAATGGAGCGATCTCGGCTCACTGCAGCCTCTGCCTCCTGGGCTAAAGTGATTCTCTCACCTCAGCCTCACTGTTAGCTGGGGCCACAGGCATGCGTCACCACAGCTGGCTAATTTTTGTGCTTTTTCTCTAGACAGTGTTTTGCCATGCTGCCCCAGCTGGTCTTGAACTCCTCAGCTCAAACGATCCACCCGCCTCGGCCACCTGAAGTGCTGGCATTACAGGTGTGAGCCACCATGCTGGTATTGCATTTATTAGCTCCCGCTTTTCTAGGTTCAGTTTTTCGGGTTGCTGATTAGGAGACATGGTTGCTTACTTTCTTCATCACCCTTTTCTGAATACACTGGACACTGTGGAGCTCCGGCGCTGTGGGGCCCTGGTGGTGTCCCTACACTGTGGAGCTCCGGCGCTCTGGGGTCCTGGTGGTGTCCCTACACTGTGGAGCTCCGGCACTGTGGGGCCCTGGTGGTGTCCCTACACTGTGGAGCTCCGGCGCTGTGGGGTCCTGGTGGTGTCCCTACACTGTGGAGCTCCGGTGCTGTGGGGCCCTGGTGGTGTCCCTACACTGTGGAGCTCCGGCGCTGTGGGGTCCAGGTGGTGTCCCTACACTGTGGAGCTCCGGCGCTGTGGGGCCCTGGTGGTGTCCCTACACTGTGGAGCTCCGGCGCTGTGGGGCCCTGGTGGTGTCACTACACTGTGGAGCTCCGGCGCTGTGGGGCCCTGGTGGTGTCCCTACACTGACGAGCTCTGGTGCTATGGGGCTCTGGTGGTGGTTCCTACCGGGAGGTTCTGCTGAGCACCTGGCAGTGTTCTGAGCACAGCCTGGGCAGCTCCTGTAGGGACTTTGTCTACCCAGGGCCCTGCAGGGTGAAAGTGCTGTGGTCATCTCAGCATGCAGTGGCTGACCTACACAGGGCCACATGGTGGCTGGACGTGAGTTTACATCCCGTGGGCCCTCTACTCCCTGAGGTCCACAGCCTCTGACACTGTCATCCTGTCAGCCTGATGCTGTGGTTCAGGTTCCTTTGGCAAATCCTTTGATCTTGTTTCATTTTAAATCCCAGCCACCTGCTAGTTTCCTGCTATGATGACCTCTGACCAGCAGGTGGCTAAAGAAGTTGCTGCCCACAGGGGGATGGATGCAGCAAACCACCATGGCACGTGTATACCTATGTAACCTGCATGTTGTGCACATGTAACCCAGAACTTAAAGTGTAACTTAAAAAAATTAAAAAAAAAAAAAAAAAAGCTGCTGCCCATCCAGAAATTGAGCCCCCTCCACTCTCACTCCAAGACATCAACTCTGCTGCCATCCCAAGACCTCATGGTGGGCCTCTCCCCGCTGTTCTGGCCCACCCTGGGAGCCAGCATTGTCAGACTGCTTATGGCCCCCTGCTGCTGGGCTGCAAGGGCTGGGTTAAGGTGGAGTGAGGCCTTTCAGACCCAGGAACGGCCTCTTTTTTTGCATGTGGCACCCATCTGGGGGAAGTGTGTTGCCACATTTTGGGCTGTGTTCTCCCTGGGGATCTGTGGGGGGTAAATGTTCACTCCATAGCCCCCAGGGTGTACTCTGTGTCTTTGTGTTCCCACCGTGGGTTTTTTTTCCCTCAGCTCTGAGTCACCAGGAGGGGTGCATGGCCATGGCAGTGCTGGGGGCCAGTCCTGGAGGATCTGGGGTGGGATTGGCTGCAGGGGGAAGCAGGGTTACGCCGACAGCTTGCACCCCTGCCGAGGCCATCTGCAGGAAGAAATGCAGGGGGCAGACAGGTTCTGAGGGGCTGTCTTTCCCATGCTCGTCTCATCCTGAGGGAGCCTAGGTGGGTGTCTGGGGTCCAGAGCGGCCCCACCTGCTGACTGGACACCTCAGGGCTTGTTTCCTTCCTCCTGCCCCCCTCCAGCCCCCCTTCACATAGCAGAGGTGGCCAGTAAAAGTGCGTTTTTTGAAGCTGGTTGTTTTTGCAGGGAGGGCAGGGGTGCTAGTGTGTGCAGGGTGTGTGTGTGCAGGGTGAGTGTGCAGGGTGTGCGACTGTGCAGGGAGTGCAGGGTGTGCAAGTGTGTGCAGGCAGTGTCAGGGTGTGCAAGTGTGTGCAGGCAGTGTGTGTGCAGTGTGTGTTTGCAGGGTGTGAGTGTGCAAGTGCACAGGGTGTGCTAGTGTGTGCAGGGAGCTTGAGTGTGTGCAGGGAGCATGAGTGTGTGCAGTGCAGTGCAGTGCCAGTACACATGGTTTTGCAGCCTCATAGCACCAGTGGAAGGCAAATTCCTCAGCGTTGCATGTGCCCAGGGCTGCCTGTATCAGCCCAACTTGCCTGTTTTAAAAATTCGTGAACTTTTTTTCTGTATCCATCGCTTGTGGTTTTTCTGAGGTGGGTTAGCAAAATTTATATAATGTTTTTACTGTCTTAACCAGTTGTTCAGCTCTGTAATGCTGTGTGTACTTTCACTGCCATACAGTAAATCTGCAGATAACTCTGAACCCTTGAAACAGCTCCCCATTCACTCCACTTTCTGTCTCTAGGATTTTGGCCACTGTGGGGCCCTCGCGTAAGTGGAGTTGCACAGTGTTTTGTGATGGCTCGTTTCACTCCTCATGGCGTTGTTGAGCGCAATCCCTGTGGAGCATGTGCCTGAACTGCCTTCCGTTTTAAGGCTGAATGATGGGCCGGGGTCTGCACAGACCGCCTGTATTTATCCTCCTCCATCGGGTGCTCAGGCTTCTCTCCCTCTGGCTGTTGTGGATGATGCTGCTGTGGACACGGGCGTGGATGTTGCCGTGGATGGGGGTGTGGATGCTCCTGTGGACATGGGTACAAATCTTGTTTTGTTTCTAACAATACATCATGAGTGAGTCACCATCCTGAGGGCCACTGGAATGGCCTGGGGTGCTCTTCCAGGGCTGGGCCAGTCAGATACTCCCGGCCACGCCCAGGACCCCAGGCAGGTACCCTGGACACATTTTCACGCGAGCTGTCCTGATAGAATAGATTGTGCTAGTATTCACAGCAGCATTATCCACAAAAGGCTGGGTGGTTAGTGGCATTCATACCTGGTCGTGTTTCTTAGAGTTTATTGTTTTCATAATTTCCGTTCTTCTGTTCATGTCCATTTCTGAGAGAAAGCACCCTGGTGCTGAGGTGCAGGTCGCATATCTCCTCATGGCCTCTCTTCTGCCCCCTCTTCTGCCCCCTCTCAGCCCGCCTGGTCACAGAGAGGAGCCTTACCTGACAGAGGCGGGAAGGGAGGCTTTCGACAAATTCTGCAGGCTTCGCCACGGGGAGCTACAGCTGCTTGCCGGGGTCGTCCTGCAGGCCCCACAGCCTGTGCTGGTGAAGGAGTGCGAGCTGGTGAAGGATGTGCTGAACGTCTTGATTGGGGTTGTGTCTGCCACGTTTTCCCTCTGCCAGGTGAGAAGTGCTCCCTCCCAGTCACAGCAGTGTGGGGCTGGCCTGCCCTCCGCCAGGCACTGCCCAGCCCTGGACTGGGGAGAACAAGCCTCGCAGGCCGTGGGGAGTGGAGTGGCAGGGAAGGCCAACTCCGAGGGCCACCAGTGATGACAGCCAGTCATCCCATTTTGGTTCTAAAAGGTGTAATTTATTAATTCCCTTTTAAAAAGCTGTAGAGCAATAAGATGTTTATGGCCATTGGTGAAGCAATAGAAAATATCCCTCCTCCTCCATTTCCACCTCCGTCCTGGAGAAGTGTCAGGTGTCTTCTGAGCCTTCCCAACACTTGGGAGGAGCACTTGCCTGTCCCGAGATTGGGGTGTGCGCCACTCTCCTCCCTGGACTGTGATGTCTCTCTGGGATGGGGCCGGGACTTGCTGATTCTGGCACCAGCTGCAGTTTATCCAGCCCTCTTACTGGACACTTAAGAAGTAAATGAAGGCCGAACGCGGTGGCTGACGCCTGTAATCCCAGCACTTTGGGAGGCCGAGGTGGGTGGATCATGAGGTCAGGAGCTCACAACCAGCCTGGCCAAGATGGTGAAACCCCGTCTCTACTAAAAATACAAAAATTAGCTGGGAGTAGTGATTGGTGCCTGTAATCCCAGCTATTCAGGAGGCTGAGGCAGGAGAATCGCTTGAACCCAGGAGGTGGAGGTTGCAGTGAGCTGACATCGGCCACTGCACTCCAGCCTGGCGACAGAGCGAGACTGTCTCAAAAAAAAAAAGTAAATGAATATATTCAGAAAAATGAAGTCTTGTTCTGCAGCTTTTTCATTTAAGTGCTTATCCTTTTCCTTTGTCTTAAATGTTCTCTGGTGGCCATTCTTAGACTTCAGTGTATACTAGAAGCACAGCCAGTGACTGCCCCAGAAAAGCGCTCATAAGCAAGCTCTAGCTGCAACCAGCGCTGAGGGCCCCTGTTTCCAACACCATTCTCAGGGCTCGTCTTGTCTGCTGTGGGGATAGCCTTATTGTGTGGAACCAACCTCATTCTTTTTTTGGTTTGTTTTTGAGACAGGATCTTACTCTTTTGCCCAGGTTGGAGTGCAGTGGTGCCATCACAGCTCAAAGCAGCCTCCATCTCCTGGGCTCAATCTTGATCCTCCCACTTCGGCCTCCTGTGTAGCTGGGACTACACAGGCACACGCCACCACACCCAGCTAATTTTTTTTTGTTTTTTAAGACAGCGTCTCGCTCTGTCACTCAGGCTGGAGTGCAGTGGTGCTATCTCGGCTCACTGCGAACTCTGCCTCCTGAGTTCAAGCAAGTCTTCTGCCTCAGCCTCCCAATTAGCTGGGATTACAGGTGAATGCCACCACGCCCAGCTCATTTTTGTATTTTTAGTAGAGATGGGGTTTCACCATGTTGCCCAGGCTGGTGTCGGACTCCTGACCTTACCTGATGTGCCCACCTTGGCCTCCCAAAGTGCTGGGATTACAGGCATGAGCCACTGTGTCTGGCACCCCTGGCTAATTTTTTTTTTTTTTAAAAGACGGGGTTTCACCATGTTGGTCAGGCTGGTCTTGAACTCCCGATCTCAGGTGATCTACCCGCCTTGGCCTCCAGAGTTCTTGGATTACAGGCGTGAGCCACCACGCCTGGCCACTGGCTAATTTTTAAAATGTTTGTAGAGATGGGTCTTACCGTGTTGCCCAGGCTGGTATGAACTCCTGGGCTCAAGTGATCTGCCTGCCTCAGCCTCCCAAAGTGCTGGGTGTATAGGTGTGAGCCACTGTGGCCAGCTCTTACTTTCATTTCTGATTTTATTAATTTGAATTTTTTCTTTTTTTTTTTTTTTGAGACGGAGTTTCGCTCTTGTTACCCAGGCTGGAGTGCAATGGCGAGATCTCGGCTCACCGCAACCTCTGCCTCCTGGATTCAAGCGATTCTCCTGCCTCAGCCTCCTGAGTAGTTAGGATTACAGGCGCATGCCACCATGCACGGCTAATTTTTGTTTATAGGAGAGACGGGGTTTCACCATGTTGGTCGGGCTGCTCTCTAGCTCCTGACCTCAAGTGATTCACTTGCCTTGGCCTCCCAAAATGCTGGGATTACAGATGTGAGTCATCGTGCCTGGCCTAACTGCTCTTTTTTTTCTGCAGACAAGATCACCCAGGCTGGAGTGCAGTGGTGCGAACATGACTCACTGCAACCTCAACTTCCTAGGCTCAAACTGATCTCCTGCCTCAGCCTTCTGAGTAGCTGAGACCAACAGGCATGCACTGTCATGGCTGGCTAATTTTTAAATTTTAAAATTGTTTTAATGTTGAGATGGAGTCTCCCTCTGTAGCCCAGGCTGGCGTGCGAAGGCGCAGTCTCAGCTCACTGCAACCCCCGCCTCTCATGTTCAGGTGTTTCTCATACCTCAGCCTCAGGAGTAGCTGGGACTACAGGCACACACCACCACGCCTGGTTAATTTCTGTATTTTTAGTAGAGAGGGGACTTTGCCACGTTGGCCAGGTTGGCTTTGAACTCCTGACCTGAAGTGATCTGTCTGCCTTGGCTCCCCAAGTCCTGGATTATAGGCGTGAGCCACCATGCCTGGCTAATTGGTATAATTTTATAGGGATGGGGATCTCGCTGTGTTGCCCGGGCTTGTCTCAGGCTCCCAAAGTGCGGGGATTGTAGCCACGAGCCACTGTGCTTGGCCTAACAGCCCTTTTTAAAATCTCTTTAGAGTATACACAGCGCTGTTGTTGGTTTGGTGTCTTTCTTGTTTGTAAGGCAGGTGTTTGCAGCTGTGACTTTCCCTCCTGGCTTATGCTGCCTCCCATTCTTTTGGTTGTGGTGAGCCCTCTGCTGGGGTTTCCACTCTGGTTATAAACATGGTATGGAGAATGTGCCCTCATGAGTCTGTGTGTACATTTTCCATCATTTCCTTTAATTCATCCCTGAGAGTCGATGAGCAGGTCTCTTGGCAAACGCATTTTATAGCTTCTGCCCAGGAGGCTGTCTGTGTACTTGTGTCCTGTGGAAGGTGCTCTGTTTTTTTCTACACTTGGCATTTTAAACATGTATTTTTCAGTGTGGTCAGTGAAAACTTATACCTTGTTTTGGTTTGTATGTTTTTATTCCTCGGTGCAGGAGTTCTGGGTATGCCTTTTGAGCATTTGCTTTTGGGTCCTCTGGGCACTCCAGGCGGTATGGGGTTGGGTGCAGCGATGGAGGGAGACGGCACCTCACTGGGCATCCTGGTGCCTGGCCTCTGCGACCTGTGTCCTCTGCCCCTGTGTAGCTGGCTCAGGCCTTTGTGGTGAAGCGGGGCGTCCATGTGTCAGGAGCGTCTCCCGAGAGCATCAGCAGCCTCCTCTCGGAGGTGGCCGAGTATGGGACCTGCTACATGCGCCTGAGTCACTTCTCTCTGCAGCCCGTCCTGGACTCCTCGTACAGCAAGGGCCTCGTGTTCCAGGTATAGCCTCTGCGTCATGGTTGTCACGAACCTTTAAGAGAACGGTGCACACGTTCTGGAAAAGAATCTTAGAGGTCCTTTTGCGGGACCACAGAGTCTAAACCTTTTATTTCCTTGCTAACATCTGAAGCCCGATAGTGACTCTTCAGGGATGGGTCAGTGATGATATTCTCCCTCACTGGAAACCTGGGGCAGACGTGTGTGGGCCCTGGGTTGGTGGGAGGCAGGCATGGCCAGCATTCGGGGTGTGCAGGGCAGGCAGGGCAGTGAGTGGGGCTCTCGCTGCCTGCCCTTGGTGGGAGCAGTCACCCACACTGTGGATGAATGACAGGGCAGGACTCTCGCTTTGGGTGAATTTACGGTGTGGGAGTTCTGAGCCTAGCCTGGCTCTGGAAGCTGCTGTTTGTGAGTCTTGAAGCTGGCTCATATGCTGGGTAGAGGCCCAGGGGACAGGGGATGCACCTTGAATGGGAGAGAATAGGCAGGCAGATCACGGGACGCTGGAGTGGAGCGGAGGGTATTGGGGAAGCTGGGCAGAGAGCCCTCGGGAGGAGCCGTGTGGCGCCAGCGCCTTTGACTGTTGGTGCCACAGCGGGGGCTGTAGGGTGGGTTGATGCAGTGAGGTTTAGGTTTTAGATGGGCTCGGGAGGTAGGCGTGGTGGGAGCTGCATGGGGTGGGGACAGCTTCTAGGCAGAGGAGCAGCCCTGGGGTTCTTGAGGGCTGGAGATAGTGGAGAAGGGGTCAGAGCAGTGGACACTGAGAAGGGTCGGACTGTGGTTCTCGCTTGTCTGGCAGGCATGGCCAGGCCAGGTGGCTCCTGGGGTGGGTGGACTGAGATTGGTCCAGGGTTGGTGTGAACTTCAGGGCCTGCTGCTGTGGCGTTACCCAGGATGCTGGTGCCACCGAGACCACTGTGGTCTGAGCAGCCGAAGCCCTTGCAGCGCTCGTGTCTGTGCACAGAGTGCAGCCACTCTTTCCACCCTCACCCCCGAGTCCCAGATGCCACGTCCCTGGGCAGCTGGTCTCAGATGAGGAGGGATTGGTGCTGAGCCATGGCTTGTGGAGGTCTGAATGTCTACCTGGCTTGGTGGCCGGACATGGCTCACAGAGGCCCATTGCTCGGAAATGAAGCCCAGAGCTGAGGCAGGGAGCAAAGTGCTGTGCCCAGCAACTGGTGCCCTCAGGCCGTGGGCACAGGCTGTGTCCACGTTCCTGGCTGCCCTCCTCCCAGTCCCCTTGCCTACAGGCCTTCACCAGTGGCCTGAGGAGGTACCTGCAGTATTACCGGGCCTGCGTCCTCGGCACTCCGTCCACCCTGAGTCTCCTCACCATTGGTTTTCTCTTCAAGAAACTGGGCCGGCAGCTCAGGTGAGCCTCAGCATGGCGGCTGAGCAGGGGATGTTGTGGGCGAGGTGTGGGGCTTGCTGGGCAGTGGGGGGTGGGGGGGGTTGCCCTGCTCCCCGGCAAGGAGGGCCCGTGAGAAGAGCCCTCAGCAGGTGACTGAACAGCCCTTGCCTGGCTGAGTTCAGGTGCAGGGTGCCGAGCGGGTGTGTCTGCCGTGGGCCCACCACAGCTGGTCCATCCAGTCCCTCCAGGCCCGGTGGCTCCTGCCTAAGCAGTACACAGGGTCCCTGGGGCTGTGGCATCTGGCACACACAAGCTGGTCAGTGAGCAACCAGGCTGGGGGGCCACTGGCAAGTGCCACCGGAGAAAGAAGAGTGAGGATTAGGGGGTGGGAGCTGGAGGGACGACATTCCAAGCAGAGGAGCAGAGTGTGGCAGCCCAGAGGAGACCCAGGGTGGAGACAGCGCCAGACACTGTGGGGGGCGTGGGAGCGGGCTGTGAAGGGTGTGGCTCGTGGCAGATGCTTGGTGCCACTGTGTGGATGGGAAGGGCTCTCAGGTACAGCCCCTATGTGGGGTGAGGAAGTGGGAGGATCAGGGTGATTCGGGTGTTGGCCAGTGCCTGGGAGGGAGGTGCCTGTTGGGTGTGGGTGCTTCAGTGGGGTCTGTGTGGACAGCACAGGGCACAGGGCTAGGCATGAGTCCTGCAGGGCCATTGGGGTGCATCTGATTTTTAAGTCCAACATCTAAAGTCAGTTGCTCCAGGGAGCGTGAAGATTCGTGGAGATTTTGCTCACAGTCTGATCCAGGCCTGGGGACCCTGAGCCCAGTCACCTGGTCTGATTCTGCCTCTGGGTGTAGGTACCTGGCCGAGCTCTGTGGTGTTGGTGCTGCACTCCCAGGCACCTGCGGAGGAGGGCCCAGGGCCGAGTTTCCCACTGTGAGTCCCGCGTCCCTGCCGAGCGTGCCGGCCTGGTGGGCTCCAGGAAAGGGGGTGGCTGAGTGTGTCCCTGGGGGGCTGCTGCTGGCAGGGGTGCACCTCACTGAGCTGCCCCCCTTGCCATCTGCAGGGCGTGAAGCTGCTGTCCTACCTGTACCAGGAGGCACTGCATAACTGCAGCAATGAGCACTACCCTGTGCTGCTGTCCCTGCTGAAGACCAGCTGCGAGCCCTACACGCGGTGTGCAGCTGGCGGGGGGCTGGGCTGGCACACGCTCCCACCAGGCAGATGTCTGAGAGCAGCCTCTGTTCAGACACCTGCTGAATGTGGGGCTCACACAGGAACGGGAGGGCAGGATAGCTGGACTGGGCAGGAGCCCCCCACCCCTACCCCAAACCCTCATGGAAGGCATGCCCCACCCCTGCCTGCATGGACAGCCACGCCCCCACTCCTCACTGCTGGTCTCACCCACCCTGCTGGTCTCCCACTGCAGCTTCATCCACGACTGGGTGTACAGCGGGGTGTTCAGAGACACTTATGGCGAGTTCATGATTCAGGTGAACCAGGAGTACCTCAGCTTCCGAGGTAGGTGGCAGCTGGCTGCGGGGCTGGGCTCCGTGCCTGTGGGCCTGGGTTCAGGGCCACAAGGTCACAGCCATGCCAGCCACCCTGGTGTTCGCCCCACCGTAGATAAGTCATACTGGACCCATGGCTACGTGCTCATCTCCAAAGAGGTGGAGGACTGTGTTCCTGTGTTTCTGAAGCACATCGCCCATGACGTGTACGTCTGCGGGAAGACCATCAACCTGCTGAAGCTGTGCTGTCCCCGGGTGAGGAGGGGCTCCTGCGTGGGGAAGGGCGGGGCCGGGGCTGCGTCTTGAGGCCAGCGCTGAGTGCCGGCGGCTGTGCCTGCACCCCTCTGGCAGCATTACCTCTGCTGGTCCGACGTCCCTGTCCCCCGGATCTCAGTGATTTTCTCCCTGGAGGAGTTGAAGGAGATTGAGAAGGACTGTGCCGTCTATGTTGGGCGCATGGAGAGGGTGGCCCGCCACAGCTCTGTCAGCAAGGAGGAGAAGGTGCGTGGCACCACAGGTCTTGGGGGCCTTCTTTGTGCCTGCCTCTGCTTCGTGGGGTCTCAGGCTGGTGGGGAGGATGAGAGGGCCGTGCAAGATGGGGGGGGCTCCCTTCTGGCATTTTCTGTCCTGGTGGTGTGGGTGGGTGGGTGCCAAGGGGGAGTTGAGGTGAATGTCCTGGAGCCAGATGCCAGGGAGGGGCTCTGTCCTCTCCTCCTGGGTCTGGGTGGCTCAGCCTGAAGCCCAGGCTTTGCTGGCGGGGGAAGCTCTGCTGGGGCTTCCTTTGGGCCTCCTGGCTGTGGACAGATAGTCCCAATGGTGTTCCAGGGCGGCAGTGTGTGCGGTTCTGTGCTCAGGTGGCCTTTGCAAGCCCCGCTCCTACTGGGAAGGGATGATATGTCAGAAACGGGCCACGCCTCTCCTGTGTCCTCAGGGAGGAGCTCAGTGGTACATTTGGTGCCATTCCCAGGAACACGCTTTCTGGCCTGGGCAGGGAAGCTCCTTCTTCTCTCTGAGGCCCCTTGGTTTCCCTGCAGGGTAGACACACACAGTCTGGGATCCTCAGCCCCCAGATGTCTCTGTGAGAGCTGGTCAGCTCCCGTCCGTGGCCTGGAACCAGCCTTGCCACTGCTGAGAGCCGGGGTAGGGGTTAGGGGGTGTCCTGCCATCACTTGGTGCCCTCCTCTCACCCTTGGGCTGTGTGTCTTGCCTGCCGGCCCTGATCCCACACGTGTCCTAGGTGAGGGGTCAGAGGACTAGGTTGCTTTTTTTTTCTTTGTGACAGGGTCCCACTGTGTCGGCCAGGAGGCTGGAGTGCATGGCTCCCTGTAGCCTCCACTTCCCAGGCCCAAGGGATTCTCCTGTCTCAGCCCACCCCCAAGCAGTTGATACTACAGGGGTCCGCCACCACACCTGGCTAATTTTTGTATTTTTGTAGAGATGGGGTTTTGCCACGTTGTCCAGACTGGCCTGGAACTCCTGAGCTCACGTGATCCACCCCCCTCAGCCTCCCGAAGTGCTAGGATTACAGGCATCAGCTGCCGTGCCTGGCCAGGATGCTTTGTTTACCAATTGTCTCTTTTAGGAATTACGTATGGAAATTGCAAAGCAAGAATTAATCGCTCATGCCCGGGAAGCAGCCTCCAGGGTCCTAAGTGCACTGAGTGGTGAGTGGCCCCACGTCCTCCCTTCTGCAGTTCCGGGGGGCCTTGCTGGGGCCTCCTTGTGACTGTGTGCCCCTGACTTTCCCAATGCAGACCGGCAGATGTCAGAGCGGATAGCCTTGGACGCCCGGAAGCGCGAGCAGTTTCAGAGGCTGAAGGAACAGTTTGTGAAGGACCAGGAGGTGGGTGGGACCTGCCCCTATGGGGTCAGGCCTAAGTCCTGATCTCACAGCCCGGGCTGCGTGGGTTTTACAGCGACGCCAGGCGGCCAGGCAGGAGGAGCTGGATGACGACTTCAGCTACACCCGTGAGCTCCGAGACAGGGAGAGGAGGCTGAAGTCCCTGGAGGAGGAGCTGGAGAGGAAGGCGCGGTAGGGCAGCCAGGGCCCCGAGCTCTGCTTTAATCTTACTGATGATTTTACTTTGTACTTTGCAAACCTTCAGGCATACATTAAGGTAGAAAGACCCACATGCTGAACCCAGAGTGGCTGTGGCCATTCTGCCATACGCAGGCGTCCGTACCCATCCTGAGTGTTGCCTTGTGGGTGGTTTGTATGGATTAGGGTCTGGGCAAGGTCTGTGTGCTGTTTGGGGTCCTGTCTCTTTATTTATCTTCTTTCTGAATAGGTATCTTATTTATTTTTAAGTCTGTTATTGGTCTGACAGAGAGGATGATTTTTTTCTGTTTACTATTTTTTTTTTTGTGATGGAGTCTTCCTTTGTCGCCCAGGCCAGAGTGCAATGTTGCGTGGAATCTCAGCTCACTGCAACCTCCACCTCCCAGGTTCAAGTGATTCTCCTGCCTCAGCTCCCGAGTAGCTGGGATTACAGGCACCCGCCACCACGCCCGGCTAATTTTTCTAACTTTAGTAGACATGGGGTTTCACCATGTTGGCCAGGCTGGTCTCAAACTCCTGACCTCAGGTGATCTGCCCGCCTCAGCCTCCCAAAGTGCTGGGATGACGTGCCCGGCCGAGATGGTGTTTGTCCAGCACGGTGTTTGAGTCTGTCTCCCCGTGTGGTCATCAGCCTGTCGCTGGCTGAGTAGAGCTGGAGCCTTCAAGGGCTGTTTGGGGTTTTAGAGAAAGACCCTCTCAGGAGGGTCTGGCTGCTTCCCGCTCAGCCCCACACGATGCTCAGCTGTCCGAACCTTAGATCTGTTTATGGAGCCAGCGAGGGATGTGCGTGGAGGGGTGTGCGTGCCTGTGTGCACACATCTGTATGCGTTTACGCATGCGTACGTGTTTGTGCATGTATGTGAGTAGACACCGTCCCGTTAACACATGGAGAATACCAGGCCTGGACCCCACTTCTGGCCTATGGCGGGCAAATTAGAGCTGGCCAGTTCAGGTTTGAGCCGGGGTCCCAGTGGAGCCCAGCATAAGTTGCCTGCTGGAGAAAAGCTCAAAATCCGGGGGCGCGACAGGTGAGGCAGGCTTTGAATTCAGCAAATAAAGCGTTTGTGTTGGTTTCGCTTCATGTGCTTTTTTGCATGAGCTTTCAGTTCTCAGGTCTGCGCCTGTGAGAAGAGGCCTTGCTTCTTGGGGGCCTGGGGCCCTCTGCTTCCTGCTCACTCCTGGCTTCAGGCCATGCAGGATCTCATTCTGGTTTTCATCCAGCAGACCTCGCTGAGCCCTGGCTGGCACCGACTTGCCAAGGTTTCCCAGCCTGGCAGGTGGAAGGGCCTGCCTGGTGCCACGCTGCAGGTGCTGGGAGGGCCCAGAGCTATCCGGCCCTGGCAAGGGGAGATTAGAGGCAGGGGCCCACTGGGGCCTCTGTTGTGCAGAACCATTCTCGCCCAAGGGGCGCCAGGTGGATGGGGTGGGGTGACTCTTGTGGCTGTGTCCTCTCTGGGTGTGGCTTCAGGCAGGCGCTGGTCGACCACTACAGCAAGCTCTCTGCAGAGGCAGCTCGTCGGGAGCAGAAGGCGCTGTGGAGAATCCAGAGGCACCGACTGGAGAGTGCCCGGCTTCGCTTTCTCTTAGAAGACGAGAAACGCATTCGGGTATCTCAGCAGCTTTAGATGGCAGCTCTTCCCCTGGGCTTGGGGGTCTTGTAACCCCCTGAAACCGCACACATCTGCGTGCTCTTATGGGAGAGGGCTGGTGGTTCTTGTGTTTGTGGCAGTGCCACTGAATTGCAGATAGAGGTGGTGAGGAGCTCGTGGTTTTGGAGTGCTTTCTGCAGGCTGGGGTCCCAGTGGAACCCAGCACAAGCCTTGTCCGGTTCAGTGCACGTGGCTGCTGTGGGCGTAGGGGCTGTGGCTTGTGTGTGGGGTTGGGGCCGTGCTTTTCTCCAGCTCTGCTGGTCATCCCTCTGGCTTGAATTTCAGGAGTTGTTAAAAGCGATGACTGAGGCTCACCAGCCCCAGGAGCCGCCAGACTTTCTCTTGAGCCCACACTCCCAGGTGAGTGGCAGAGTGGAACCCAGGGTGCCCTAGCTCTGAGCTGGGGGTGCCGGGTCTGGCTGTTTGCCAGTCGGTCATGGCTGCAGAGCTGAACTTGGGGGACAGAGTTTGAGGGCTCGGGGAGCCTGAGACCAGACTGGCTCTGATGTCATGTGTGTTTCAGGTCACATCTGGCCCTGAGCACCCAGACGGAGGCCAAGGCTATGATTCTGGGACTGTAGAGCAACACTCAGCTTCCTGGGATTGCCCAAACAGGCCAGACCTGCAGACCCCACAGCCCCTTAAGCCTTTAGCACTGGGGGCTGGTGGCACAGGGCTGCAGCAAGCAGAGGAGGCTGGGCCCTTCTCTGACGGCCTCAGCATTGGAGACTTCCTACCTGTGGGCCCAGGGGCTGAGCAGTCTGTGCAGACTGGCACGGTCCCTCTCCTGGAGGCAGCGCTACAGACCATCAGCTCAGACCTGCCTGCCTCAGCTCCTGGGGAGGTGCCCACAGCAGCCAGCACTCAGCCCTCCAAGCCACAGGAGTACGACTTTAGTACTGTCCTGAGGCCGGCTGTGGCCGCCCCACCTTCACCAGGACCCCTCCAGGCTGCAGAGTGCAGCTTGGGCGGCTCAGGGCCGCAGCTGTGGGAGGACACTCCTGGGAAACTGGACGCCTGTGTCCCTGCCATGCAGGTGGCTCTGGCTCTGCCTTCCTCACGCCCACCCAGGTGTGCCGCCCTGGAGGAGGGGGGCAGCCAGCACACAGAGCAGCTTTTTGGGCATGTGTCAGGGGTTGGTATTCCCACAGGGGGCTACAATTCTGGAATAGCTCCCACCCGGCCACGGTGGAACATCCATGGGCACGTGTCTGATGCCAGCATCAGGGTCGGGGAGAACGTGTCTGATGTGGCTCCCATCCGGCCACGGTGGAACATCCATGGGCACGTGTCCGATGCCACCATCAGGGTTGGGGAGAACGTGTCTGACGTGGCTCCCACCCGGCCACGTTTGAACATCCATGGACATGTGTCCGATGCCAGCATCAGGGTTGGAGAGAATGTGTCGGACGTGGCTCCTACCCGGCCACGGTGGACCACGCATGGCCACGTGTCTGATGCCAGCATCAGCTTGGGGGACTGTGTGTCGGACGTGGCTCCCACCCGGCCACAGTGGAACACCCACGGACCCATCCCTGCGCCCCACGTGATGCTGGGGGCCCTCTCACCAGAAACTGAGCCCAACACACCCAGGCCCCAACAGAGCCTCCCTGGCCACACATCCCAGTCCGCGCTCAGCCTGGGAGCACAGAACGCTGCTGTGGACTGTGGGCCACGGCTGCCTGTAGAAGTGGGGCCGTCTCTCTCCTCCCCCAGCTTAGGCTGTGGGGAGGAGAGCGTTAGCATGGGAGAGAACGTGTCGGCTTTGGCTCCCACCCTGCCACAGTGGAACATTGAGGGACACGTGTCTGATGATACCATCAGCGTGGGAGAGAACCTGTCGGACGTGGCTCCCACCCGGCCATGCTGGCCCAACACCCCGGGTGACAGTGTCTCTGAAGAACCAGGTTAGAGTCGGGTAGCCGATGGCCAGGAGTGGACTGTGGGACCCACAGAGCCTGGGAGGTAGGCGGGAGGTGGGGCTGGCTGTGTGAAGGTCCCCTCGGGACTCCTTGTCAGGCAGGACCTGAGCTGCTATCTGGGGGACATGGGAGGGGCTGCCTGAGCCAGGGCTGGCTCTGCTTCGTCCCCTCCGCGGTCGCTCGGCCCAGACACTCCCATGTCCGCTTGTGTCCACACAGGCCCTGGGAGGAATGGGGACACTGAGGAGCTCTCTCCAAATTGGCCTTTGAACTCACAGGTGAGGGAGGTGGATGCAGCCTGGGGGTCACACAGCACACAGGGAGGGCTCTGTCCCTCTAGGTTATCATGTGGGCAGGTCCCACGTGCGATTTTCCTTTTGGCACAAGGTGGGCGAGTGGCAGCAGCACGCGTTGGGGCAGCGTGACGTGGGGAGGTGGCTCTCAGGCTGGTGTTTTGTTAGGAAGACGCAGCTGCCCAGAGCAGCCCAGGACCTGGTGAGGCGGCGGTGGAGGCCTGGGACGGGGAGCAGGCCTACCTGGCAGGCCTGGCAGAGCAGTACCACCTGGAATGGTACCCGGACAGTTACGAGTCCATGTGTGAGTGCGGTGTCGCTGCGGGCAGGGGCAGAGCCAAGCCCTGGCGGGCAGGTTCCTAGCACGCTCTCCGTCTCCCACAGCTCAGCCCCCCATCGCCCACCTTCTGCGCCCCATGCTTCCCCGGGCCTTTGCCTTCCCCGTGGACCCCCAGGTCCAGTCCGCTGCAGACGAGACTGCCGTGCAGCTGAGCGAGTTGCTGACGCTGCCCGTGCTCATGAAGCGCTCCATCACGGCGCCGCTGGCCGCCCAGTGAGTGCCCCCACCCCGGCCAGCCTGCCTGCCCGCCCGCCCGGCGGCACCTGACCCCAGCTCCCTCCGTCCTGCCAGCATCTCCCTGGTGAACAAGGCTGCCGTGGACTACTTCTTCGTGGAGCTGCACCTGGAGGCGCACTACGAGGCCCTGCAGCACTTCCTGCTCATGGAGGACGGCGAGTTTGCCCAGTCCCTCAGCGACCTGCTCTTTGAGAAGGTGACCTCTGGACACGGAGCGGGGGTGGGGCCGGTGCTGGAGGGGAGGCTGTGGGGAGGGGGAGACAGGCTGCAGGCCCCCAGCCTCCCTGCCGCTCTGGCACAGCCCAGGGACGTGCTTGGGGCTCCTGGGGACGTCAGTTCCTTTTGTGCCCAGCTTGGGGCCGGGCAGACGCCTGGGGAGCTGCTCAGCCCGCTGGTGCTGAACTCCGTGCTGAGCAAGGCCCTGCAGTGCAGCCTGCACGGGGACAGCCCGCACGCCTCCAACCTCTCCCTCGCCCTCAAGTACCTTCCCGAGGTGTTTGCCCCCAACGCCCCGGACGTGCTGAGCTGCCTGGAGCTCAGGTACAAGGTCAGCAGAGCCCTGGCCAGGGGGATGGGGCAGGGGCCGCCTGTCAGACGCCTGGGACGCCTGCTGAGCGGGGGCTCCCGGCAGGTGGACTGGCCCCTCAACGTCGTCATCACCGAGGGCTCCCTGAGCAAGTACAGCGGCGTCTTCTCCTTCCTGCTGCAGCTGAAGCTCATGATTTGGGCGCTCAAGGACGTCTGCTTCCATCTCAAGCGCACAGGTGAGGCCTCGCCAGACCCCGGCGGCCCCGGGCTCGAGGCTGGGCTCACCTCTGCCCTCTCCTCTGCCAGCCCTGCTGAGCCACACGGCCAGCTCCGTGCAGTTCCGTCAGCTGCAGCTGTTCAAGCACGAGATGCAGCACTTCGTGAGGGTCATCCAGGGCTACGTCGCCAACCAGATCCTGCACGTCACCTGGTGCGAGTTCAGGGCCAGGCTGGCCACCGTGGGTGACCTGGAGGAGATCCAGCGCGCACACGAGGAGTACCTGCACAAGGCCGTCTTCAGGTGAGGCCTGGGCACTGCTGCAGCCCTCGTCCTGTGGTCGCAGCTCAGCCTAGCCAGTGGCATTGCTTCCCCGCAGGGGCCTGCTGACGGAGAAGGCGGCACCCGTCATGAACATCATCCACAGCATCTTCAGCCTCGTGCTCAAGTTCCGCAGCCAGCTCATCTCCCAGGCCTGGGTCCCTGCTGGGGGCCCACGGGGTGCCGAACACCCCAACTTTGCCCTCATGCAGCAGTCCTACAACACCTTCAAGTACTACTCCCACTTTCTCTTCAAAGGTGAGGCCCACCCCAGCTGGGAGGGCCAAGGCGGGGGGCAAGGCGGGGTTCACACCATGGGCAGAGGCCTGAGTGGCTCGCTGATCCCCAGTGGTGACCAAGCTGGTGAACCGCGGCTACCAGCCTCACCTGGAGGACTTCCTGCTGCGCATCAACTTCAACAACTACTACCAGGACGCCTGAGGCTGCTCTGCGGGGACATGCACAATAATAAACGTGTCCTTGGACCCTGTCTGTGTGTGTCTCCCAGGTGGGGGCTGAGGACAGGGCAAGGGGGGAGAATGAGCATGGAGACAGGCCTGAGGGAGTTGCTGGTTTATTTAGGAGCCTGGGTCCAGCCCCCAGGGACCAGGTGGGTGGGGGGGCTGCCCTGCTGAGCCGGCGTCAGACAGAGACGGGTCAGATCCTGACTGGATGTCTCTGCCCTCATGGAAAGACAGGTGTGCGTGGGCCAGGGCAGAAGCCCCCAGCACAGAGGGCACAGCCCGGCACCGTCTTGGCCACTCAGCAGCACACAGGGGCCTCGGGGGACTCCAGGGGTGCGGAGCATGCCGAGGCCACTACGAGGATCACGTCACACACAGTTCTGCTGCCCAGAGCGGGGGCTTGCTGCTGTAGGAGCGCGGCCCGCCAGCTGCCCCTCCGGCCTCCGTGGCCTCGGGCTCTGTGGTGGCCCCTGCCTCGCAGTGGTAAGGGGTCTCCAGTAACTTCAGTACCCGCCGAACCTGGAGGAGTGTGAGGGTGAGAGGGGTCTGAGCCTGGCCCTCCTCCCGTGGACCACAGGGACAGTCACATGCTTGCCTCTGAGAAGTCCCCACGCTCGGCAGCCTCGATGGCGTTCTGCGCGATGTAGTTCCTCAGCACGTACTTGGGGTTGCTGGCACACATCACGCGCACACGCTCGGCCTGCCAGGCAGCGGCGTCTCCAGCGCCTTCCAGGTCCTTGTCCAGCCGGGCTCTGGAATGACACCCAGGCTCTAGAATCACAGCTGGGCTGGACCTTCCCGCATGACACAGACACAGCTCACCTGTACGCCTGCAGCCAGTTGGCCCAGTGGTCCTGGTTCCTGCTCTGCAGCTCGGCCGCGCTGAGCTGTTCCAGCTGAGACTGCTGCTCCACGCGCTCCAGCTCCCTGGCGATGCCCGCCCGGGTACCCATGAGTGCGAACAGCTGCGGGTTTGACTGCGCCAGCATCAGCATCATGGACAGCTGCCTGCAGAGAGGCCGGGGTATCTGGGAGGCGACCCTGTGTCCTGCCCCACCCTGGAGTCCACTGGCAGGGATGGACCCAGGTGGGCACACAACGGCCATGCCCATGCTCTGCCAAGGGGCAGGACTGCTCTGCCGCCCAGCTTCCTGCTGGAGAGTCTCTGCCTCCAGAGTTCGATGCTTGTGGGACAGGCACTGCTATTAGCACTTCCCTTATTTCCAGAAGGGTCCACGTGGGCCGGGGACTTCATGTCAGCAGGCCTGCTGGCCAGTGCTCCCAGCCAACCCCACGACTCTTGGTTTTTAAGTTAAAAGAAACAGCCGGTGTGGTGGCTCACGCCTGTAATCCCAGCACTTTGGGAAGCCAAGGCAGGCGGATGACCTGCGGTCTTAAGACCAGCCTGACCAACATGGAGAAATCCCGTTTCTACTACAGATATAAAATCAGCTGGGCATGGTGGCGAACGTCTGTAGTCCCAGCTACTTGAGAGACTGAGGCAGGAGAATTGCTTGAACCCAGAGCCAGAAGTCACACTGAGCCGAGATTGTGCCATTGCACTCCAGCCTGGGCAATGAGTGAAACTCTTCAAAAAAAAGCAACACCGCTGGGGCAGGACTTGCCCTTGGAAGTTGGTGCGGGAAAGGCTGGCCTCGCTGGCAAGTCAGAGGCTTTCTCTGAAGCTCACCCACAGCAGAGACCACTGTTTCCCCCCACACCTGTGTTGGCATTGTCACCCTCTCCTCTGTGACCAGTGGGCCCCAGCACCTCAGAGACCCTGACCCCACCGGTCCCTGGGAGCAGAGCAGCCACCGGGGCCCCGGCCAGCTCTGCCTTCAGCTTCCCCCTGGCCCTCTTTCTGATTGCGCTTCCCTTTCTGGAAACAAATCCAAGGAAGTAGGAACCAAGTACCCACCGGGGATCCATCTGGGGACGGAAGGCCAGCCTCAGCTCCTCCAGTGAAGCACACTGCTCCAGCAGCCTGGCCAGGAACTCCGCCAGGCCCGGTGACTCCGGCTCCACCAGGAAGGAGCTCAGCAAGTAGAAAGTGTTTGTGAAGTCGGCACCTGGAACACAGGCTGCTCAGGGAGCCAGAAGCAGAAGGCCCAGGGTCGCCATCCTGGTGCCACTCGGACCTACATACTCCCCCTGGCACAGGTGCCATACAGACACATACCCTCCTCCCGACCCCAGCACAGGTGCCACAGACACACACCGTCCTCCCCACCCCAACACAGGTGCCACACAGACACTGCCTCCGGGTACAGGTGCTGCATGAGCCCTGCTCGGCACTGGGTCCTGGGACTCCTGAGCCCTCCAAACCTACTCCTCAGCCTCCCCCATCCACCGCCTAGCAAGGCCGCCACTCTGACCCTGCAAGCCACCTGTAACGTGCGCTAATACTGGGAAGGCATGGAGACTGCTGCTGGCCTCACATCATCAGTCACGACTGCCTGCTTTGGGAGCTACCGAGTGTTGAGAAGCCACTGTAACCCACCTGCAGAAGATCCAACATGTGAAAGACAGATCTTCCCTGATCAGGGAAACACTCATGTGTAACCACAGTATCCCCTAAGACAACATCTAAAAACAGCAGAAAATGAGACGGGAATCAAAGCAGTGTACTGCGAAAAAGTCCAGTACACATGAGGGAGGCAGCGACGGAGAACGCAAGGGACCAAAAACAGGGCAGAAGTCGTTCCTGATCAGTAATAATCCTCCAACAAGAAGCAGATGGGAAAAAGGGTGAAAAGACAATTTCTGTGCTGTCTACACGATCTGCAGGATGTTCAAAATCACGAACAGGCTGGAAGTGAAAGGGTGAAGAAACCTAGGCAAAGAGTAACCTGAAGAGAGGTGAGGCGACTACACTCACATCAGATTAAGTTTTCTTTTGTTTTTTTTTGAGACATAGTCTTGCTCTGTCGCCCAGGCTGGAGTGCAGTGGTATAATCTGGGCTCACTGCAACCTTCAACTCGCGGGTTCCAGCGATTCTCCTGCCTCAGCCTCCCAAGTAGCTGGAATTACAGGTGCCCACCACCATGCCCAACTAATTTTTGTATTTTTAGTAGAGATGGGATTTCACCATATTGGCTAGGCTGGTCTCGAACTCCTGACCCTCAGGTGATCCGCCCGCCTCGGACTCCCACAGTGCTGGAATTACAGGCATGAGCCACCGTGACCAGCCAGATAAGATTTTAAATAAAAAATTGTCACAAGGGCTGGTAAAGGTAGCTCACCCCTGCAATCCCAGCTACTTGGGAGGCTGAGGTGGGAGGATCACTAGAGCCCAGGAGGCGGAGGGTGCCGTGAGCTGTGCCCGTGCCCAGGAGGCGGAGGGTGCCGTGAGCCGTGCCCGTGCCCAGGAGGCGGAGAGTGCAGTGAGCCGTGCCCGTGCCCAGGAGGCGGAGGGTGCAGTGAGCCGTGCCCGTGCCCAGGAGGCGGAGAGTGCAGTGAACACTGACCGTGCCCAGGAGGCGGAGGGTGCAGTGAGCCGTGCCCATGCCCATGAGCCGTGCCCGTGCCCAGGAGGCGGAGAGTGCAGTGAGCCGTGCCCGTGCCCAGGAGGTGGAGGGGCCGTGAGCCATGCCCGTGCCCAGGAGGCGGAGAGTGCAGTGAGCTGTGCCCATGCCCAGGAGGCGGAGGGTGCCGTGAGCCGTGCCCGTGCCCAGGAGGCGGAGGATGAAGTGAGCTGTGCCCGTGCCCAGGAGGCGGAGGATGAAGTAAGCCATGACCTTGCCACACTGCACCCCAGCCTGAGCAACAAAGCAACACACAGCCGCCAACAAAAAATTGTTACGAGACAGTGTTATGTATGGATAAAGGTCAATTCACCAATAACATGTAAAAAGTATACACATGCACCAAGTAAGCAAGCCCCGAAATATACAAAACAAACGTTTGCAGAATGGAAGTGAGGAACAGACAACAGCTGTATCTATAGTAAAGGCTGGGAGACCCAAACACACCCCTTAAGGCCGGGCATGGCAGCTCAAACCTGTCACCCCAGCTCTGTGGGAGGCCAAGCTGGACGGATCACCTGAGGTCAGGAGCTTGAGACCAGCCCGGCCAACATGGTAAAACCCCGTTTCTACTAAAAATACAAAAATTAGCTGGGCGTGATGGCACGTGCCTGTAATCCCAGCTACTGGGGAGGCCCAAGCAGGAGAACTGCTTGACACCGGAAGGCGGACGCTGCAGTGAACTGAGATGGCGCCAGTGCACTCCAGCCTTGGCCAAAGCAAAAAAAAAAACAACAAAACACACCACTTAATGGATAGAGCCCCCAGACAGAAGATCAATAAGAAATGAAAACCTGAACAACAGCCTAAACCGAGACCAAAGAACCACACACACACAACACTCCACCCAGCAGAACAGAACACGCTGTCTTCTTCAGGGCGTGTTCTGCAGGACATTCTCCAGGAAAAGCCACAAAACAAGTCTTAATAAACTTAAAAAGGCTGACATCTTCTGTAACCACAACAGAGTGAAGCCAGAAATCACTCAGAAAATTGTACACTTAAAAACAACATACCGGCCGGGCACGGTGGCTCACGCCTGTAATCCCAGCACTTTGGGAGGCTGAGGTGGGCGGATCACCTGAGGTCAGGAGATTGAGACCATCCTGGCCAACATGGCAGCCCCATCTGTACTAAAAATACAAAAATTAGCCCGGTGTGGTGGTGGGTGCCTGTAACCCCAGCTACTCGGGAGGCTGAGCCAGGAGGATCACGAGCCTGGGAGGCGGAGGCTGCTGCGAGCCGAGACTGCACCGTTGCACTCCAGCCGGGACGACAGAGCGAGCCTGTCTCAAACAAAAAACAAACACAAAACACAACATATCAAAATTGAGGGATACTGCAAAGCAGTGACCAGAAGAACATACACGGCTGTAAACGGCTGCACTGAAGAAAAAGATCTCCGATCAGTAACCTCACCTCACGCCTAAGGAACCGGAGGAAGAACAGCCCAGCAGGGAGGGAAACATGATGAGAGAGAGGGAGAAAAATGAAAAACGGAGCACGCTGAAGAAACAGAGGACAGATGCTGCGCAACTCACTTCCACGAAGGATTCAGTCGGCACACTCCCCGACTGGAAGTGGGGTGCGGCCACAGGGCTGCAGGGAGGGGTGGGGGCTGGGGACCGAGCTGCACAGGCTGCAGGCGCTGCCGTCCACACTGCTCCTGGGCCAGCACTCACGCGCTGCACACTTCCTGTGCTCCCAGACAGCTGGGAGGATCTATGTTACGTGTTCTTACCACAATCAAATCGTTTGTAAAACCTGCTGTGAACAACTACATGCCAAAATTACCTACATGATGTGGATAACCCACAGGACACAAAAATCCCTAGAAACACAAATGACCAAGATGGCCTCGAAGAACAGAAAGTCTAAATTGATCTACTAGAAGCAAGGAGACTGAGTGGCAATACAAAATTCTCCAGCAAAGAAAAGCCCAGGACCAGGTGGCTTCACTGGTGAGTCTCCTGAACATTTTAAGAAGTAATAGCAATCCTTCTCAAACTTTGAAGAAAAAAATGGAAGATGTGGGAATACCTCCTAACTCACTCTGTGAGGCCAGCACTGCCTTGACATCAAAGCCAAACAAACACTAAAGAAAAAACAAAGCAGAACTATGAGCCAGTATGCCTTACGAATACAGATGCAAAACTCCTCAAAGCATTAGCAAAATTCAGCACATTAAAATAATCATACAGCATATGGCCAGGCGCGGCGGCTCATGCCTATAATCCCAGCACTTTGGGAGGCTGAGAGGCAGGCGAATAACCTGTGGTCAGGAGTTTGAAACCAGCCTGACCAACATGGAGAAACTCCGGTCTTTACTAAAAATACAAAAATTAGCCAGGTGTGGTGGTGGGCACCTGTAATCCCAGCAACTCGGGAGGCCGAGGCAGGAGAATCGCTTGGACCTGGGAGGTGGAGGTTGCGGTGAACCGAGATCGTGTCACTGCACTCCAGCCTGGGCAATGAGAGTGAAACTTCGTCTCAAAAAAAAAAAAAAAAATTATATAGCATATTAAAAGGACCAAGTGAAATGTATCCCCAGAATGCAAGGAGATATGAATGAAACAATAAAACAACATGACCATTTTCATTGCAGGAAAAAGCACTGATAAAATACAATAGCCTTTCATGGTAAAAGCACTCTAAAAGAAAACTTTAGCATCGTAAAAGTTATATATAAAAAAGGCCACAGCTAGCATCACACTCAGTGGGTGAAACCCTGAACGCTGCCCTCCAAAGGTCAGGAACAAGAAAAGGGTGCCCATCTCAGCTCCTTCTGTTCAACATGCGTAGCTACAAGTCCTGGCTAGTGCAACCCAGTGAGTCATCCACAGGATCCTGCAATCCTACCAACTGTGCGCCCCAAAGGCCTGAAAGCAGGGACTCGGAGGCCTCTGCACTGGCGTTCACAGCAGCACTGCACACAGTACACAGTACGCTGTGCACAGCAGCCAGGAGAGGGCAGTGTAGGCCAGGAGGTCACGAGAAGCAAACTGGCCTGTCCACGCAACGGGTGCTTCTCAGCCTTCAAGTGGAGCGAAATCCTGATAGAGACCCGGACGGACACTGAGGACGCTGTGGTTCTCACGAAAGGGCAGACACTGTTACGAATCCGCTCACGGGAGGTCCCCAGATTCACCAAGTTCATAAAGACAGAGTAGAATGGGTGTGCCAGGGGCTGGGGCAGGCACGGGAATGAGTGTGCTCCTGGAAATGGCCGGAAAGGTAAACCATCGCTGACCACAACAGAACCGGAAACGCCTGCTGTGGGCACGCCTGGTCACTCACCGGTCAGGTGCATGGTCTGCAGGAGCTTGGACACCAGCGCCCCGTCTTCCTCCAGCTCCACCCGCACGAGGCCCAGTTTCCTGCGCATCTTCTGCAGGTAGTGCCTTTGGAACTCGGCGTCAAACTCCTCAGCCAGGATGGCCTCGCCCAGCTCCAGGGGCAGCTCCGGCTGCAGGGCCTCAGCCAGCTTCCGCAGATTCCACTTGCACACCTCGGGCTGCTTGCTGTATGCGTAGCGGCCGGTGTTGTCTGAGGCGTTGCACACGTGGTCGGGGTCGTACCTGCCACATGGGGCAAGAGAGCCACGCCCTGCCTGAGGGGATGTTCCCAGGAGATGGCACAGGCACCCTGGAGGGGAGGCCCAAAGGAAGTTCCCGTGTGGCCGTGGCTCTCCTGCCCTGTCCCACAGGGGTCCTGTCTCTACAGCCTCTGGCCAAGGTCTCTGCATTGCCCCGACTCTCTCCTTCCTCTACCAGCCACCAGCCCTGTGGGCTCCCCCTCCCGCACCATGGGCCAGCACCGGGGGCCCCAGGTTTCGCACAGCCTGCACTTCGCTGGGCCCCAGGGCTGCTCACCTGTCCAGGAAGCCGAAGGGCCCGTAGTCGATGGTCAGCCCCAGGATGCTCATGTTGTCGGTGTTAAGCATGCCATGGCAGAAGCCCACGCACTGCCACTCGGCCACCATCCGCGCCGTACGCCGCGTCACCTGGGGCGGGACAGTGTGCTTGCTCCCTCGGGGTCCTCCCCAGACCATGCCACTTGCATCCGTCCTTCCCCTCCCGAAACCACCTTGCTTTGCTGAGAGGCGCTCGCTCTGGTATTTCCGGGCGATCTGTCCGGATGACCTCTGTCATCGCTTCAACCACAGGGCAGCGATTAAGAGTTGTGTTGTGAGGGTTCTCATCCCCACTTACAGCATCCACCCTTTTATGTGCTCACAAAATTTGGCTTTTACGCAAATTAGAAAAATCAGGGAACCACAGACTCAGGCCCAGTACAGACCCCAAAGCAGCAGGGAAGGGCCAGCTCACTCCAGGGCCACACCGGCCCCAGGGCCAGGCCACTGTCCACGCCGGTGCCATCTACCAGACAGCAGTTCCCACCCAGCCCGGCGCTGGCAACCTTGAGAACAGGGGCCAATCAACGGGGAGGCAGGAGCCAAGATGCAGGGTGCACCGAGGGCCTCACTGGCCTGCTCAGCACAGGCCCGACATGGCCTCACTCCTGCAAGGCCACTGACACTCCTGGGAGGCAGTCAGCGCCATCCTCTGAGGCTCAAAGGGGCAGAGTGACCTGCCCTGACCACACACCCACATCTACCCGGTGCGTAGGGCTGCTGCCCAGCGGCTCCTCCCGGCCTTCTGTGGCCTCGCTGCTCGCCACATAGAGCATGGCTGAGGCAGCACAGGACACAGCCCCAGGAGCACCTGTCTGGCGCCCACTTCTGCTGATGGCAGCTCAGTAGCTCCCAGCCACGTGCAGAAGCGGGTCCCCACACAGCCCTGGCTGCAGCTGCTCCAGGGATGGCTTGAGACCTCTCGAGATGCTGTGCCCGGCTCCCTCTGAACACCCACCTGGCCTAACCCCACTGATGTTGCACGCCCCCAGCCCAGCCAGGCCAGGCGCCAGGCCTCCCTACTGTGCCCTGAAGGCCCTGTGACAAGGACAACACCATCAGACTGTGTGGGACGCATGTGCTATCCGTGGGGCAGGGACCCAGACCCAAGCTGGGGGCTCAGCACCTCCCCAGTCAGGACCTGGCCGGATGCTCTGGGCATCATGACATGTTGACCCACATGGGAGGTACCCAGTATCCATGGGTGCCTCCACCCAAGCCAGCTCCTCCCCACCCCCACCCCCCGAGCTGGCCCTGCAGACTCCAGCAGGAGAGCACACCCAGGCCCCAACGTCACTGAGCACAGGGGAGCTTCAGGTTTGTCCCAGGGCCCGATCACATGGTATTTGTGAGAAGTTGGCGCGAGGGATGGGGTTTGTGGACAGGACCGGGAGCTCGGAGAAGGGTGGGGGGCTGGGCAATAGCCTTCGTCCCCCGGCCAAAATGAGGGTGTCTTCGGCACAGGTGGTGACACCCAGCACCCTCCCGCAGGGGGGATGGTGTGCAGCCCACTGACCTCCCGGAAGAAGGCGGCATTTCTCTGCAAGCTGTCGCTGGCGTGAGCAGCCTGGATCTCAGGGTAGAAGGAGCTGATGACGTAGTCGAGCAGCTGCACGCGAATGTCGTTCCTCCCCACGCTGGGGCCTGCGCGCCCTGAGTGCTCATCTGCAGACTTAAAAATCTCAAAGGATCCAAACCTGGAGGGAAGACCCGAGTTGTCAACAGGTCAAACCTGACCCCAGCCCCTTGTGAGAATAAGAAAAAAGAAAGACGTTGTTGTGGCTGTTTGATCTTGTAGCTCTACCGCAGAAAGAGAATCCTGATTAAAACAAAAACAACCATTTAAGATGCACCCGGCTTTACCTGACACAAACACAGACATGTTCCACTTTTGGTCAACATCCAGCCACTGAACAAGCCCTGTTCGGTCTGGGGCATGTGCCAGGGAGGCCCATGGGCTAGAAACCACCAAGGCTCCCTGCACCCCCACCCCGACCCCATGAGGAGGGTTTTCTGCAGGTTTTACACGTGGAGGGGCATGGCCTGCCACTGTGTCCTTGGGGAGGGAGTGCAAAAGAGAGTCAGCTTCTACAGACACGCATCTGTCAGCACGCAGCAGCAGCCATCCTCTAGGGTGACCGTTCCCCAGGGGACATCAGGCAATGTCTGGACACATCTTTTGTTGTCACAACTGGGGTTACTACTGGCAACCACTGGGCCCAGGGCAGGGAGGCTGAACGGCGCACAGGATGGACTCCACAGCGCTCCCTGCAGAGCTGCCGGACGGGGCCTCGGAAAGCTGCTGCCCCAGATCCTTCCCATCCCCAGAGGACAGGAACGGCCAGAGGCCCAGAGGCAGCCTCCAGTGTGGGCAGCTGGACGGGGCCACAGGCTCAAAGGCCACCTCTGGACGACTCTATATTCAGGCGTTCAGGAGGAGATGCTGGATGCCAGGTGGCAAGGTGACATCAAAACGTGATGGCTGTGCCTGTCATCCCCACACTTTGGGAGGCCGAGGCGGGCGGATCACCTGAGGTCAGGAGTTTGACACCAGCTTGCCAACATGGTGAAACCCCGTCTCTACTAAAAATACAAAAATTAGGCCAGGCGCAGTGGCTCACGCCTGTAATCCCAGCACTCTGGGAGGCTGAGGTGGGCGGATCACCTGAGGTCAGGAGTTCGAGACCAGCCTGACCAACATGGTGAAAAATCATCGTAAAAAAAAAAAAAAAAAAAAGAAAACACAAAAATTAGCTGGGTGTGGTGGCGCATATCTGTAGTCCCAGCTACTCAGGAGGCTGAGGCAGGAGAATTCTTGAGCCCAGGAGGTGGAGGCTGCAGTGAGCCTAGATCGCACCATTGCACTACAGCCTGGGCAACAGAGTGATGGTCCGTCTCCAAAACAAAACAAAACAAACAAAAACAACCAAAACTGGTAACTGATGGCTCACGTCAGACAGGAGCCAGCCCAGGACGGCCAACCAACGAGCAACTGGGCCATCAGATGAGAAGGCAGGAGCGTGGCACCAGGCACAGCACGCTCCAGCTCCTGCTGCTTCAGTGGCACTCACAGAGGCCATTTCCTCAGTTGGATCTAAGGAGGTCCTTGTCATCAAGTCCAGCAAACAGCTCTGGACACTGTCCCCAACCTCAGGCAGCCCCTCCCGGAAAGCACCAGGCAGGATCCCTTCTGTCTATGGCCGTCCCCCCTTGCTGGTGCTCCGAGGCACGCCAGCTCCCACAGGGCCGTCTCTGGCTGCAGCAAGAGCCTGGACGGGCAGTGGGAGGGCCTGGCACAGGTGTGCCAACCCAGGACCGAGTGCCTTTGTGTTCAAATCGCCGTCAGTGAGTGTGACACAGCTGCTTTGCGGACAGACAGCTTCTGAGGCTGCTGGGGACAGGCTGGCTCTGAAAAGAGGCCACAGCGGTCATCTGGGTTTGTTTGTTTCTAGAATCCTAGCAGCATAGGCCCAAATCTCCTAAGACTCTATAAGCAAGTGCGCATAGACAAGCCTAAAGGACCCCGGCATTACCTTATGAAAGTGGAAGCTATACGCAACACAACTGTGCATTTTTCATATTTGGGATTACCATCATAGAACACATCACGCGCCACTGTGGACTCAGACGTGATGCAGGCGCCGGCCCGTGTGGTGGGGACCCCCAGGTGGAACATGGCTTCGCTGCACAGGAACTCCCGAATGCTTGACCGCAAGACCTTGCGACCATCGGCCTGTCTGGAACCAAACACAGAGTTCACTATGCAGGCACGCAGGAGTCACCCAACACCAAGATGCAGGCCAGCGCACGGAGAGGAGGGAAAGCACGTAACAGCCAGGAGCAGCTCGCATGTCACTGAAAACAGCCCATCCTAGGGTGCACCACCCAATTCCAGCCACCAAACACCCAGCAGGCCATTGGCACAGCCTGTCCTGCCCAGGACGAGGTTCCGCAGCAGAAGCTGGGACTGAGACTGTGCTGCAGGAGCAAAGGGCCTGGGGCAGCCCCACGGGACACGTCCAACAACAGCCCTTGTCTGCAGCAGGACGGATGCCCACGTACAGGCGAGCCAGGGAACGAGCTCCTGTGTCTGCTGGAGAGGTTATCCCGAAGCCCCCACACCACCTGCCAGCCTGCAGAACCCCCCCTTGGGGCTCCAACAGTACTGGGCTCAGGCCACTCAGCCACTTTGGACCCCCAGATCTCACATCTCTTCCCTACCCCACATCTTAGGTTCCTGGCCTCGGCCTCACGTCCTGCAGAACTGCTGAGGCCAGGCACTCTAGGACAGGTGTGGGGAAGGGGAGGCGAGACCCGAGGGCCAGATGACTGCCCCCTTTTTCTTCATTATTTTCATTGTGGTAAAATACACATAATACACATATACTGTCTTAAACCACTTTTTTTTTCCCCCCCAAGACAGGGTCTCACTCTATCACTAGGCCTGGAGTGCAGTGGCATGAACCTGGCTCACTGGGGCGCCCGGTCACCTCAGCCTGCCAAGCAGCTGGGACTACAGGCTAGTTCTAAGACTAATTCTTGCCTTTTCATAAAGATGGAGTTTCATTATGTTGCCCAGGTTAGTCTTAGAACTCCTGGGCTCAAGCGATCCTCTCACCTTGGCCTCCCAGAGCGCTAGGACCACAGGCATGAGCCACAGTGCCTGGCAATCTTAGCCATTTTTAAGTATACAGATCAGTGCTATTAAATACACTGATAATGTTGCACAATCATCACCACCATCCATGGGCAGAAATGTGTCTTGTGAAACTGAAACTCTGTCCCTATTAAACACTAGCTCCCGATTCCTCTACTCCCTGCAGCCCCTGGCACCCACCACTCTACCGGGTCTCTGTGAATGTGACTATCCTAAGTACCTCATGTAAGTGGAATCACACTGGATTTGTCTTCCTGTGACTGGCTTATTTCACTCAGCATGTCCTCAAGGTTCATGAAAGTTGTAGCACGTGTCACAATCTTCTAAGGCTGAATAATTTCCCACTGTATGCATAGATCATATTTAATCCACTCATCTGCTGCTAAGACACTTGTTCTGCCTTTTGAATACGGGTATACAAATATCTCCTTGAGATCCTGCTCTTAGGGATATACCCAGAAGCAGAATATGGTGATTCTATTTTTAATTGAGGAACTTCCATACTGTTTTCCACAGCAACTGTACCATTTTACATTCCCACCAACCGTGCACAGGGTTCCAACTTCTCCACAACCTCAACGCTATTTTTTTTTAGCGTACAATTTTTTTTTTGAAACAGGGTCTCTCACTCTGTCACCCAGGCTGAGGTACCGTGGGGTGGTAACAGCTCACTGCCAACCTCCACCTCTTGAGTTCAAGCAGTTCTCCTGCCTCAGCCTCCCAGGTAGCAGGGATTACAGGCATGCCACACCCAGCTAATTTTTGTATTTTTCATAGAGATGGGGTTTCACCACGTTGGCCAGGCGGGTCTCAAACTCCTGACCTCAAGTGATCCACCCACCTCAGCCTCCCAAAGTGCTGGGATTATAGGCATGAGCCACTGTGCCTGACCAACCTTTAAAAACAATTTTTTTTAATAGTTGCCATCCTAATGGGTATGAGGTGGCACCCCACTGTAGTTTTGATTTGCATTTTCCTAATGATTAATGATGTCAAGCATCTTTTCATGTGTTATAAAACTTTTCATGTGCTTATTAGCCAAATCTTCTTTGAAGAAATGTCTGTTCAAATACTTGTCCATTTTTGAATTGGGTTTTTTCCTGAGTGTTGAGAGTTCTCTATATGATCTGGATATTAATCCCTTATCAGATGTATGAATTGCAACTATTTCCTCCCATTCTGTGGGCTGCATTTTCACCTTGTTAATACTGTCATTTTGTGCACAATTTTTAAAGTGTTCATAAAGTCCTGTTTGGCCATCTCTTCTTTGGTCGCCAGTGCCTTTTGTGGCACAGCCAAGAAATCACTGCCACATCCAAGGTCATGAGGCATTTCCCCTATTTCCTCTAAGAGTTTTAGCTCTTCGGCCCACCTTTCAGTTAACTCTGTTCATGGTGTAGTTAAGGACCCAGCTTCATTCTTCGGCGTCAGGATCCGGTCTTCACAGCACGCTTTGTTGAAAAGTCTGTTCTCCATGCAATGTCTCAGCACACTTGCTGAAAATCTGCTGACCACATACATGAAGATTTACTTCTACGCTGTTTACTCTGGTCTACGTCTCTCCTTAGGCCAATGCCACGCTGTTTTTTTTGCTGACCGTGGCTTTGTAGTTAAGTTTTGAAACCAGGAAGCATGAGTCCTTCAACGTTCTTTGTACTGCTTTTCGAAACAGAGTCTCACTCTGTCATCTAGGCTGGAGTGCAGTGAGACAATCACAGTTCACCGCAGCCTTGACTCCTGGGCTCCAGCAATTCTTCCACCTCAGCCTCCTGAGTAGCTGGCATTACAAGCACACGCCACCTTACCCAGCTAATTAAAAAAAGTTTTTTGAAGATACATGGTCTCCAACTCCTGGCCTCAAGCAATCCTCCTCCCTTGGTCTCCCAAAGTGCTGGGATTCTATGTGGGCCACCACACCTGACCCCATGTGAACCTTAGAATGGGTTTTTCTATTTTTGCAAAAACTGTCATTGGTATTTTGATAGGGACTGCACTCAATCTCTTCAAAGAGCTTTTTTTTTTTTTTGAGATGGAGTTTCACTCTCGTTGCCCAGGCTGGAGTGCAATGGCACAATCTTGGGTCACCGCAACCTTCACCTCCCAGGTTCAAGCAATTCTCCTGCCGCGGCCTCCCGAGTAGCTGGGATCACAGGCATTTGCCACCACACCGGCTAATTTTGTATTTTTAGTAGAGACGGGGTTTGTCCATGTTCATCAGGCTGTTCTCGAACTCCCGACCTTAGATGATCCATCTGCCTCAGCCTCCCCAGGTGCTGAGATTACAGGTGTGAGCCACCGAGCCTGGCCAGCGGTCAGCTTTCTAACAAATTATCCAACCACGAACAAGGCATGTTTCCACTCATTTATGTCTTCTTTAATTTTTTCACTGTACAAGTCTCTTCCTTCTCACGGCCACTTCAGACATTAGCCTCAATCTCAGAGACTGGTGAGGCCAGCGACCCCAGCTGCCCTCAGCCAACTTTTCAGACTCAGAACCGAATGGGTTTGCGGAGGGTGGTGAGGAAGACCCCTGCCAGTCTGAGGAGCTTGCGGGGGAGACGGAGCCCTGGGGAAGGGACGCTGAGGGGCATTTCAGGCGCTGGATGGGGAGGAGATGAGAGCACAGGGAGGGGTCCGGTGAAGAGACGGATTTAGCATTTCTCTGAACATAAAATATACATTTGTGGATTTTTTTTTCTTAGTCATTCCTCAAGCAGTAAATAATATGGAGTAAGTTCATTAACTGTTTAGTGGAAAAGAGCAGAACAGACGGAAGTGCTGTCTGGACACAGGAGGGAAGTGGCGAGTGCATGGCTCCCCTGTGGGCCTGGGCAGCATCTGGACCCAGGTCTTGCCTTGGACCACCTGTGTGCCCCCCACCAAGGAATCGAAACGATGCCCACCACACTTCGGGGTCAAAGAGGGCTGCCCGAAGGGAGTCAGGGCAAGGCTTCTGTGAAGTCAATCGCAAAGCGAGGCTACTGGACAAAGCGGCCCGCCCCGCGAGCGATGGGAGGAAGGCTAGGGGCCCGCGGGGTCAGGGTTAGCCTAACCCCTCACCCCGACTCCCGCTCCTGGGCTCGGAGCCCCAGCGAACGTCAGTAAACACGAGCGGTGTCACTGGTGGAGCTGACTCCAAGGTCCTCTGCAGGCTGATGAGCACAAGGCGCGGGCGGCTGCCAGCACCGCGTTCCCGCGGGTGGAGAACAGGCCCCACCTGGCAGAGGCCGCGGGACGCCCCCAACACCGCGCCGAGCGGAGGAGCAGGGGCGCCCCAGCGGTGAGGACCCACCCGCGCCCCTCGCCCGCCCTGGCCCACCTGGAGAAGGGCGTGGGCCCTGCGCCCTTGAGCTGCAGCTCCCAGCGCTCGCCGGCCGCCGTGCACACCTCGCCCAGGTACATGGCGGCGCCGTCGCCCAGCTGCCCGGCGAACTGGCCGAACTGGTGGCCGCAGTAGCAGTGCGCGGCGGGCTCGGCGCCCGGCAGGAGCGCGTTGCCGCTGAAGAACAACGCGACCTCGGCCTCTGCCTCGGCCTCAGGCGGCGCCCCCAGGCCCAGCAGCGCCAGCGCGGGCTCCGACAGCGCCACGAGGCGGGGCTGCCGCAACGGGGTGGGCCGCACGCGGGTGAAGCAGGCCCCGGGCACGAGCCGCGGCGTGGTCGAGGCGCCCTCGGGACCGGGAGGCGGCGTCTCCACCGGCAGCGCGCGCAGAGCGCGGTTGTCGAAGCGCAGTCCCGCCAGCCAGCGCGGCGCAGGCTCCATGGCGGCGCCTGACAAAGCAGAGCGGGGCACGGGCGACGGGCGGCGGCGGCCGAGGGGCAGGAGTCGGACAGCGGCGAGGGAGGCGCAAACCCCGACCCTGTGCGCCGCCATGCGCGGCGCCGCTCCCGCCGGAAGCCGGCCTTCCCCGCCCGGAAGCCCCGCCCCGCATGCCCCGTAACCCAGACGCCAGTGGGAGGGGCCGGGCGGTGTCGTACCGGGCACTGATTGGCTGCCTCGTCCGTCTGTTCGCATCTCTAGTCCAGAGAGTCGCAGGCGTTGGGGTGGTATCCGGCGTCTTGGGGCGCCCGCTGCCGCGAGTGGGGTGACAGTTGGTGACGTCCCCGAGACCGCCACCGGCGACCCCGCCCTGGCAGCCCTGGATTTCCTCAGCTGCACCAGAGCCGGCAGTCCGCTCGGGTCGGGCAGGGGCTTAGCGCCGCGCCCCACAGGCGGCCGGGACCCAACCCGGCCCCCGCCGCGGCTCTGGGCCGCCGGAGCCTCGCGCCGCCTCTCGGGGACCTAGTCCCCTGGCCTCCCGCCTCTTCGGCCCCTCTCCTGTTGTCTGGGAGGGAAGGGGTCTTGGACCCGGCACCGCCCCCGGAACCGAGCCGGGGCTCGGAGAGGCCCCGCGAGGCCGCAGGCGCAGACGCTCCCAGAGGGCTGGGCGGGCACCGGCGACCGCGGCTGGCCTGAGGGGCCCGACCCCCGGGGGAGGAGTTTGGGTTCCGCTTGGCCGACGGAACGGGGGGGTTCAGACGAGCCCGAGGCCCACCTGCTTTCCGTGTCCTCCCCGACCGGGCCCCAGAGGACAGCCTGAGAGGCGGGCGTCCGCGGACCCTGGACGCGCTTCCCGCCTGCCGTGGAGTCCACCCTTCACTTCCAGAAGCTGCATCCAGAACCTTCTCCTGGGGCCACAGCGCGGGCTTCCGAGACCCCTCGTGACCGCAGCTCCGCCCTTCGGGGTAGCCTGGCGAAGCCCTCGGGACCCTCCGTGTGGGTGGGTGGGTGACGCGGTGAGGTCCCAGTGCCCGACACTCCCCTGCAGTCCAACCTTTCTGCGGCGGCCCCCGCCAGGCACTCTGGCCACCCATTCGCAGCATCCGCCTGGACAGGTGTTACCCCTCGGGCCCTGGGCCCTCCTGACCCGTCTTTTCGCCCCCTGGCCTCAGTCTGATCCACACTCTGGAATCTGCGGGACTGGGTATGAAGGGTCGTGTCAGGCCACCCACAGGTCAGCATGGAGGGACAGTGGTCCTGTCTCCTTTGCCGGGAACCAGGCAAGTTCCCTCGGCCCCGGCAGGGCTGCCAGCACCCGCTGCCCGGGAGCACAGGGAAGAGACCAGGATCCTTCATTACCTGAGCCCCATTTCCACACATCACAAAACAGGAGTTTCCAAAATTAGAATTTATTTCAGTTTCTGTGGAACGAATCCCCGAGTGTGGCAGGAAGGACACGGCCAGCTCCTGACGCACACCTGATTTGATTCAACATTGAGTCAGCAGACACAACCAGAGATCGCCGGGGTCCAGGCTGAGGGTGCACGGACTATGTCCTGGACAACCAGGAGGGACTCCCCGCACACAGGCGCCGCCGGGCAGGAGGCCTGAGGGGGCAGGCCTGGCAGGAGCCAGGCACACACAGTCTGCCCACAGACGGCCAGGACGCCCCTGGGCACCCCCTCGCTCCGGGGGGCTCAGGACACAGGCTCCCAGCTGAGGCCCCGCCTGGGCCCAGAGCTGACATTCGGCTGCACACAAGCCCACTCGGGACAGACCTAAGAACACAAATTCTGTCCCCCCGGATTTAAGGCTGGTGTTTTTTGACATTTACTTCAGTTTTTCTCTTTGAAGTTAAAATTACCTGAGTAAAAGATTTTGAAACATTAAAAAAGCCAAAAACACAGAATCCCTGCTGGCAGACGGCGTCGGGGAGGTGGCAGCCAGGCCCAGGATGCCAGGGGCATGGTGGGGTCGGCTGGAGCTTGAGGCCCGGGCCTTTCCCAGTTCTCGCCTGCCAGGGAGCCCTCAGGAGCCGCCCCTGGCAGGACACTCCCGTGGCCAGAGCACAGGAAGGCACAGTGAGGTAGGGACAGTGGCCATTGTCCCCCATCCGCCACCAGGGCTGAAGGGGCGTACGCCTCGGTCTCTTCTCCAAGCCCCTGCCCCCCGGAGCTGGGCATCTTGTCCAGAAGCCAGTGAATGGCCCCTGCAGTGTGGGAGGGGAGGGGCTGCGGGAGGCCTGAGCTCAGACAGTTAAATAATTCTTTATTTGGGTGGGCTGGGGGAGGGGGGATGGGATCAGGAGGGCAGGCGAGGCCCGGCCCAGACCCCCATGGGGGGTGGCAGGGGCCTCGGGTGGGCTTGGATGCGCCTGGCATCTAGGAAGTGCCTTGGGGGCACCAGCTCCTCGGGCCCCTGAGCGTGTGGGGAGCGGCTCCTACTTGTGCCGGGCCTCAGTCACCCTCTGCAGGCAGTACTGCGTGGCGGGCAGCGACAGGACCAGGCTGGCGGTGCGGCGGCCCATCCAGTACAGGCTGTAGCCCAGCAGGCCGAAGAAGGCGGCCTTCACGGCCAGCCGAGACACTCTGCTGGAGATGGACGGCGGGGGCACGCTGGGGGAGGGAGGGGGCGCTGGGCCTGGCTGGGCGTGGGCTCCCCACACCCCAGCCCCCATGCCTGGGTCACTGTCACGTGCGGCTGGCCTCCCAGGGGCTCAGCCTCCACCTGGGGGGCTCTCAGGGCGGGTTGGGCCTCGGGAGGTGGGCGCTCACGTCATGATCTCCTGGATGTTGAGGTCGGTGCTCCAGTTCTTCTCTATGCCAGGCACGTGCCCCATGCCCACCACACCCACGACCACGGAAGGGACGCACTTCCTGGGCTCAGCTGTGGGGGGGACAAGGGGTTAGTACCTGCTCAGGCCTCAGCCTCACAGGGCCCCGTGCCCAAGGGCAGCCGTCACCGTCAGAGGCCCGAGGCAGCTCGAGGCGCCGGGCAGCCTGGCGCAGCATGTAGGTCAGGTAGACGTCGCGCTCAGAGACGATGGTGCGGTGCAGGTCAGGAAACTCGCCGATCATCTCGGCCATCATCTGCTCCAGCAGGTCCTTCTGCTTGCAGCGCTCCACGTCATCCTTGCTGTGGAGAGGGGTGGCTGCAGCCCCACAGGGATGGGGCAGCGGCGGGGGCTGGCACCGTGGGTGCCAGGCAGGGACCACAGCACGTTTGTTTGGGATTCATGGTGGAAGGGCAAGGGTAGGAGGGAAGGCCTTGAGTGCGGCTCAGCCTGGGCAGGCGTGGCCACGCTTGGACACGCACAGGAGGACCTGGAGCCTCCCACAAACCACCCTGCAGACCACCCAGGGTCCTGGGGGACACCCTACCTGATCGGGTCTGACAGGAAGCACAGGCCCCAAGCCAGCCTGACTTTCTGCCAGAAGGAAAGCGCGGCAATGGCCCTCTTGAAGGTGACGGGGATGGGCCGGTCACCCAGGTGGAACTTGCAGAAAGGCACCTTGCTGGCCTGGAGCAGAGGCTGGGCGTTGGGAAGCAGTGGGAGCCCAGAGCCACCCCTGCAAGCCACACCCCGTGCTCACCCACCAGCTTGCCCTGTGCCCACCTCCTTGAAGGCCTCCCTGAACTCGCCGCCCGGGGCCATGCCCAGCTGCTCGGTGATGTGTGCAGACACCTTCAGCAACAGCATCTGCATCAGCCCCGACATGAGCCCGTTCTGCAGAGAGAGGGAGCGGGTGTCAGCTGGGCGGGGCGGGGGTGGGGGTGATGAGCCCGCTCTGCAGAGAGAGGGAGCAGGTGTCAGCTGGGTAGGGGGGCAGGGGTGCTCAGGGGACACCAGCGCAGAGCCCCACCCCGGCCCCCATGCTGTGTCCTCGGCCCCCTCCCCAACAGGCACAGGACCACCCTAGCAAGCAGAAGGTCAGACCAGAGCAGGGAGTTCTAGCCCAACAGGCACTTCTCAAAGGTAGCTCCTTTCAGAAAAGGGCTTCGTGAGGCAGTCTCAAAGGGCCGAAAAGGGGCTGCCTCGAGCTGGCACGGATGCTCAGCGCTGGGCAGGCAGGCTCGCAACTCACACCCGCCTGCTGGGGCCAGCACAGCACCACCACAGGTGCAGACGCCAGGCCACCCACATCATAGCAACCACAGCCTAAGGTCCACTGCCCCTGGGTCTCGCCAGCCGGCTGGGGCCAAGGGGCTGTCCACGTGTGAAGGAGATGCCTCCCTGGGAAGGGGAGCAAAGCCTGGGGGCCACGCACCATCGGGTGATTGCTCGCACCCTGCACGCGCCCAGGGAAGGCCTGGCCCGGAGCCCTGAGCCCTGGGCCCTGGGCAGGCCCCGCCTGATGGAGTGCTTGTGTTTCCCAGGGGCCCAGGCCACCCTGGAGAGTCCAGGCTGAGGGTGAGAAGGGCCCCGGGCCTTGGTTTGCTGGGACCGACTCCACCTCTGGAGGGGCTGGGACCTGAGCTGGGTCGGGCTTGTGACTGACCCCAGTGGAAACCCAGAAGCTGGGGCACAGTAAGCCTCCCCGGCTCCCTCAGGAGGGGACAGGTGAAGAAGCACCTGGTGTCTCCCTGCCCCTGCCCCACACGCTCTTCCCTCTGTGACGCTGCAGCAGCGAGTACCACAGCCCTGCATTGAGATTCCTGGGCCCCAGGCTCTGGCAGGGAGGCTGCCCGGCACTGAGCCCCGGCTGGACTGGGGACTGCCCTCTGCAAGGCAGCTCACAGAGGTCTTTGGTGACTTCCCTCACCTGGAGAAACTAAAAAATGAAAGGCCAAATGTTTGGGGACATTTCTACAACATCTCATGACAATGGTTTCCTTTAACCAAGGCGGGAGGCAAGCTGACCAGGGCTGGGGCCAGGCGTGCTGGGTCCCCTCTGAAAACACAAAGACTGACCAGGCACAGTGACTCACGCCTGTAATCGCCAAGCTTTGGGAAGCTGAGGCGGGTGAATCACCAGGTCAGGAGTTCGAGATCAGCCTGGCCAACATGGTAAAACCCCGTCTCTACTAAACATACAAAAATTAACCGGGTGTGGTGGCACAAGCCCGTAGTCCCAGCTACTTGGGAAGCTGAGGCAGGAGAATGGCTTGAACCAGGGTGTCAGAGGTTGCAGTCAGCCGAGGTCAGCTGAGATCACGCCACTGCACTGCAGCTTGGCGACAGAGCAAGACTCTGTCTCAACAGAAAAAACAAACAAAAAGAGACATGAGAAAGTCCTGCCTCTCAGGTCACCACAGGGCTGGAGGAGGGGGAACAGGAGCTCTGAGCCCCACTTCGGGCCTGGGAGGCCAGCCCTGCACTGAGACCCGCCCCAGCCCAGCGATTGCTCAGCAACCCCGTCCTCAGGCGACCAGCCTGCCTCGGCTCGGAGAGCCACCCATCTCCTCCTCCCTTGCCTGGAACCCAGTAACGGAGCCTCATTCCTTTCCCCTGGCCTGGGGAAGGTCCCCCACCTGGTAGAGCCCCAGGGCAGGCCAGGCACGGCCACAATGACTGGGGGCACGGGCCGTGGGAGGGACCCAGGCACACAGGTGACTTTGACCCCGGCCCTGGCTGCGTACCTGCCTCACAGCCTGCTGCAGCTTCTCCAGGCTGAGCTCCTGGGCTTCCCGCAGCAGCGTGCTCTCATCCATCTTCAGCATGGACACGCGGTACTGGCACAGCTCCACGACCACCACGTCAGGCTGGACCTCCCGGATGGTCTGCAACAGCCGTGGGTCACACCTCGGGGACACGGCCTGTGCCCTGCCCCTTGGCACAGCAGACACCAGCACTGGGGGCCCCACCGCAGGGCCAGCCAGCATTGGCTTTACCCCAGGGCTAGCTAACCCTGACGCTTAGTGACAGTTCAGTTCTTTAAGGAGAGAGGAAGCTGTGAAGCTGGGTCACCTGTCAGAACGGGGACACACAAGGCGTTCATGGCTCCCAGGCAGGAAGCCCACCTCGCCGCTCCCAGGGACCACAGTGTGTTGAAGTAGGTGGCCTGCAGCGCACAGGGGCCTCGGCCCCCACGGTGGCCACTGAGACACACGGGCACAAGGGCCCTCCACGAGTGCAGGATGCAGGAGCTTATCGCCAACCTGCTCACCTTCACCACGTCCCTCTTGCTGTCGTCGCTGAAGTGGGCTGTCCCCACCACGTACACCCTGCTCCCGTCCTCGGCCACCAGCTGGGTCACGGTGCGCGGCAGGTCGGGCCGCGGGCGCCGCCGCTTCAGCTTCATCTCCAGGAGCAAGTTGAAGGCGTCCACGTCGGCTGCAGCAACAGCACAGGCCATCGTGGGGCGGTGCCCACAGGCAGCCTGGGCTCTGGGACCCTCCCAGGTTCTGAGGACTGAACAGGTGAGGGGCACACACTCCCCGACGAGCCCCACGCCCCACACGCTCCCTGAGCCCCACGCCCCACACGCTCCCTGAGCCCCACGCTCTACACGCTCCCCGACAAGCCCCACGCCCCACACGCTTGGCCTGCCTGGCGACGGGAACACCAGCTACCACCTCTGTGAGCTGGACGCCTTCGAGAAGCCAGGGCCTCAGGAATCCTGTGCCCCCCATACACTGTGAGGGCGAGCTTAGGGGCTGCTGTGGGTGACACACGGCATGGTGGACAGTGGGGGGCGGGTGCCCCAGGGGGCTCAGCTAGGGGAGGGCTCTGAGGAGGCACAGCCGGTGTCCCCACCACAGGAGGGGCCCTCATACTGCTCACGCTCCTTGTGCTCAGAGCCCCCTATACCCAGGGCTGGCCTGTGCTGCTGGCAGCCCTTCCAAGAGGCTCCACTGCCAGGCAGGGCCCAGGAGCAGCTGCTGTTGGGGGTCAGGTCTGCCCTCTGGGGCAATGGGCCTAGCAGCACCCACCCCAGGTCTCGGCCAGGGCCCCTGCTCTCCACAGACTCCAAGCCCCTGACAGCGGTCGGCCACCTCCGCCTTCTCCCTGACTCAATAGCCCAACACCAGGGAACGAGCCAGGGCCTTGAGGGAGACGTACACAGGTTCTGGGGGTCTCCAGAAAGCACCCTGGGCACCGGCTCTGAAGCCTCTGACGGCACAACAGGTTCCACGTCGGCCTGCAGGTGAAGGGAGAGTTCCCGTCAGGGTCCGTGCACCCTGGGAAGCCGGGGCTCCGTGCCTACCTCATGGACCACGCACCCTGGGAAGCCAGGGCTCCGTGCCTACCTCATGGTCTGCACACCCTGGAAAGGGCCCCGTGGCCGCTCTGTGGAGCCTAGGCCCTGCACTGCCAGGACTCCTCCTGCTTGGCCATCACTGGGCAGACAGGGCCACCAGGCACGCCAGCCCAGGGCCCCTCTCCCGCAGAGGTGCCTCCTGCCTGACCCTGGAGAACCCCGTGAAGATCATCTTTGCAGAGCAGCAGCCACGGACTGACCCCAGGAGCCCACACAGTGGAGGGGCCCCCATGCCTGGGTGCAGAGAGCCCAGCCCGACCTTACCTCATGCGCTGGCTGTTGCTCCTCCCCGTCCATGGCTGGGTGGTGACTTCCTGCACCCGTGGGGAGCCTGAGGAGAGGCATGAGAAATGGAGTTTCCATCTGGAGCCCCAGGCCTGGCGCAGGGTTCACTGCATAACGCCCGGTCCAGAACCATCTGTTGGGCGGGTCTGCGGCCTCCTTCCCCCACATCCCTGAATGCCTCCTGCCCATGAAAGGCTACTAAGGTCCAGGGTCCGTTCTGGTCAGGGCTGGGTAGAGAAAGGCCAGCAGGTCCCTGGGGACCCCCACCCTATGCAAAATGCAGATGGGCCTAGGAGGGTTGCTGGTGCACGGGCCTCAGAACAGGGCCAGGGCAGCCCACTCCCACCGCGGCACGGCGGGAAGGCAGCCTGGGGTCCGTGCATGGTCTCAGGACACAGCAATGTGGCTGCTGACCCATGGCGCAGACCCCAGGGCCTTCGTCACAAAGCCACTTCCCCTTTTGGTAACTACGGCCCAGGCAACAATGTTAGCACAGAGTCAGTACAGATGGAGGGATTCACAAAGCACACAAGTCAGCATGTTGGGAGCCGAGACCTTCTCTCCCAGTTTAAGCGAAAAAAAGGCAAATGAAGCATGGAAGGCAGCATGCTAGAAACTGGACAGGCTGGGGCCGCCAGGAGGAGGCTGCCCCGAGATGTCATAGCTCCCCACAGACTCTCCTGAGGGAAAGGAAACAGCCAGGCGCCTGCAGCGCTGGGGGCACACACTGGCCAAGCCGCAAGGCACTGCGGGACCTGCATGGAGCTCTCCAAGGCCAGGGCAGGGACTGTCCTCCCACGTGGCTCTTCCTGAATGTGCTCAGCCCTGGAACACCAGGAGCGAGTGTTTACAAAGTCAACAGCTTGTGCATGTCCTGGCAGATGGATGTGTCGCCAGGCGGAGTCATTAAAATACTCAAAACAGGCTGGGTGTGGTGGCTCATGCCTGTAATCCTGGCACTTTGGGAGGACAAGGAGGGCAGATTGCCTGAGCTTAGGAGTTCAAGACCAGCCTGGTCTCGAACAAACTAGCCTGGCAAAACCCCATCTCTACTAAAAATACACAAATTAGCCAGGCATAGTGGCGCACACCTGTAATCCCAGCTACTGGGGAGGCTGAGGCAGAATGGCTTGAACCCGAGAGGTGGAGGTTGCAGTGAGCCGAGATCACATCACTGCACTCCAGCCTAGGTGACTCTGTCAAAAAAAAAAAAGTGGCCCAGGCGCGGTGGCTCACACCTGTAATCCCAGCACTTTGGGAAGCCAAGGTGGGTGGATCACCTGAGGACAGAAGTTGGAGAACAGCCTGGCCAACATGGTGAAACCCCATCTCTACTAAAAAAAATACAAAAATGATCTGGGCATGGTGGTGCATGCCTGTCGTCCCAGCTACTCAGGAGGCTGAAGTAAGAGAATTGCTTGAACCCAGGAAGTGGAGATTATAGTGAGCTGAAATTGTGTCACTGCACTCCAGCCTCGGCAACAGAGTGAGACTCTGTCTCAAAAAAATAAAGTAAAAAAAAAAAAAAACGATGAGCCATTGGAAACCATTCTAAGCTGCCTAGTTGTACCAGGTATTGTGGTTTTGTCTTGAAGTGTCTGCATCAGTCAGAGACGAGCATCTGCGGGGAAACGACAGGGCTTCTAGGATGCGCCTGGGAAGGGGCCGTGGCCGGGGTTCTAGGATGCGCCTGGGAAGGTCCCGTGCCTGGGGTTCTAGGATGTGCCTGGGAAGGCCCCGTGCCCGGGGTTCTAGGATGCGCCTGGGAAGGCCCCGTGCTCGGGGTTCTAGGATGCGCCTGGGAAGGTCCTGTGGCCGGGGTTCTAGGATGCGCCTGGGAAGGTCCCGTGCCTGGGGTTCTAGGATGCGCCTGGGAAGGTCCAGTGCCCGGGGTTCTAGGATGTGCTTCAGAAGGGGCCACTGCCAGGTTCTCCGCAGATGCCTGCCTGTGCATCTGGGGTCATTTCCATGTCACTATTGCTGCCCACTTCTCAGAACTCGTAATAAAGAGGAACAATGAGTAGTAAGATGCTATGTCAGGTTCCTTTCCTCTGCACCCCCTGTTGGCACACAGCTGCAGCAAGCACAGACTCCCGCTCCTGCTAGGACTCACAGACCCAGCCAGGTCCTGGCCACACACATCCCAGTTAACATGCCTCCAAGCTCGGGTTTCCTCACCTGTGAACAGGAAGGAGCTCTCCGTACGGTGTCTGGGAGGGCAGCTCAGGGCTTGGGGGGCAGGGAATGGCTCTGAGCAGGGGAAGGGGCCTCTCTCAGTGCAACCAGAGGCCCCATCTGCAGCTGACCAACAAGAGGGCAGCCCACCCCGAGAACGGCCAGGACTTCTGGAAGAGGAACTGGCCTGGCCTGGGGCGCGTGGCGCAACAGGGCCATGGGGTTGGGGAGGTCAGCTGGGACAGCTGATAAATACCAGGCTGGCCTGGGAACCCATCCTCATGCCCCCAGGGGTCTTGAGCCTCTGCAGAGGGCAAGGGGAGCCCACTCACAGGCTCCCCTCTGGGGCCTTTTGGCCCTGGCAGGGGGCCCCACTCCTTTCCACTTGGGTTTGAGTCTGGACCCGACCCGGCCTGGGTGTCATAACAGTGGGCACATCCAGGAAGTGTTGCTGCTGGCACCGGTCAGAGCAAGGCCAGGCCTCAGCTCCTTGGGCTGCCTCCTTCCCCTTCTGTAGGTGAAAGAGAGAGCTCCCACCGGGAGCTGTTGTGAGCAGCTGCCAGGCCAGCCAGCCCAGACGAGCACCGGCCCAGGGAACGGCCACCTCCCCTGGGTCCAGCTGCACACACGGAAGTTGGGACTCCTAGCTGCCGAGGTGCACGGGAAGGCTCCTTAAAGAAACATCCTGTGCAGCTGGGCGGAAGGCTGTGGGCCCAGCCAACGGGAGGCACCCACATCGCCGCAGCCCTTCCCCCAAGGGCATAGCAGTCCCAGGTCTGCGGTCAGCCCCGCCCTCCACCCAGCCTGGCCAGACCCGCCTCTGAGGCTGGCCCAGGGTGCCCACTGGCCATGGACAGGGCAGGACCTCCATGCAGCAGCAGGCACTGGTCCTGACCCCAGCTGTGCCATGGGGTGGGCATGCACAGGTCTCCTGTCTGGGGGTAGAGAAGCCTTCCTGGCCAGGAGCCAAGCCTTGGGCAGCACGAAGTCAGGGCCACCAGAGGCAGCACCAGCCCCCAGCCCTGGCCCCTGCAGCTCTCAGCAGAGGTGTGCTGTCCGCACACGGCCAGGCGGGAAGGCCCCTGAGGCACCCCCCAGCACCTGAAGCCTGTGATTCTGGGGGTCTCTCTGACAGTCATCCTCATACTCCCAGCACTCTCTTTCCTTCCTGGCCGAGGCCCCCTGGAGAGGTGATTTCAGCAGGTTACCAGGCCCCGTCCCTCTAGCCTGCTCCCAGGCACTGTGCTCTCAAGACATGTACGGCTGGGCCCCAGCCTCTCCCAGCTGCCAGGCGGTCAGCAAAGGGCCCTACCCGGAAAGCCCGCAGATGGGCCTGAACTCCCTGCTCCCTGCTCCCAGGCTGCACCCACCCTGGTTCCCCCTGACAACCTCTGGGTCCCAACAGACCATTGCCTCGGGGTCCAGCCAGCACACACAGCAGCCACCCCCTTCCTATCTGTCCTTTTCAGGTACGCTCAGGCCCGTCGGCGGAGACCAGCAGACCCCTGGCTGCCCCTCCGGGGGGACAGGTACCTTTCCTTCCCAAATCCCCACCTGCTGGCACTGCCCCAGGGCGCCTCAAGGCAGCTTCTGGCCTTGTTACCTGGGAGGCCAACAAGCTGGGAACTGCGTAGCCTGGTAAGAAGACAGACGCTTGTATCAGACCAGCTGTGCTTCACTTTCCCTGCCCAGCACGGGCGTCCACTGAGCAGGACTAGGGTGGGGGCTGGGCACAATCTGTGGGAGATACCTCCCTCCCAAGCACAGGTAGCCGGCAGACAGGGCCCTCGGATCTCAGACCACAGTGCTGCCCTGGATGGGATGCTTCAAACGAGCCTCCGTTTAAGGCAGGAACTTGCCTCCAGGGCCAGCGTCCCCCCTGGCCCACACAGGAGGCCCTCTCTTGGCTGCCAGCACAAGCCACATTCAGACGCTGCTTTAGCAGTGAGCCTCAGCCCCTGACCGTCTCTGCCGTGGCGTGATCTGTCCCTAAGGCACAGAACAGGGTGGAGACCCATGGGGCAAGAAAAGAATTAGCACCCTGATTTCAGGAGACCCTAGACCCGGCTTCTGAAGACACTTGTTCTCCACGTGCTGCTCCTCACCCGTAAAAAGAGACATCTGGCTTTGGAAACCAGGACCCTCTGCAGATAAAGCCTCTGAGAATTCCCAACAGCCCCAGGAGGACATCTGCTGTGCACAAGACAAGCCCCTCCGGTGAGGACTCTGCCTGCGGTGTGTGGCCCTAGGACACAAAATCAGAGCAGCATCTACAGTCCTTCGGTATCAGAGACGGCTGCTTGAATCCAAAGCGTCCCGCAGGGCGTCTGTCCCAGGATGTCATGTCCAGTGCCAGCATCAGGCTCCACGGCTGCCTCAGACGGCATATCCCACCTGCCTGCTCAGGTCCTGCTGCTCAGACTGAACTGTGTCCCCCAAAACCAACAGGTTAAAGCCCCCACTTCCAATATGAAGATATTAGAAGGTGGGGAGATCAGGTTCAGACGAGGTCATGAGGGCCAAGCCCCCGCGGCAGGGTCAGTGCCCCCTCTGAGAGACGCCATGTGGCCCTCGCTCTCCCCAGGGGAGGATGCAGCCAGAGGGGGCCCGTCTAGAAGCCAGGAAGATGCATGGCGACCAGTGACCGGCACCCTTCATCTGGGACATCCGGCCCCTAGAACTGTGAGAAAATAGATTTCTGTGTTGAAGACTGCACCCAGCACCAGTGGGGCACAGGGGGAGGAGCCCACTCACCCACAGCCCCGGCTACTCAGGAGAGGCTGAGGCAGAACTGTGTGAGATCTAGAGTTTAAGACAAGACCTCATTTTTTTTTAGATGGAGTCCTGCTCTGTTGCCCAGGCTGGAGTGCAGTAGCCGGATCCTGGCTCACTGCAGCCTCCGCCCTCTCCCCGGCCCTGCCGGTTCAAGTGATTCTCCTGCCCCAGCCTCCCGAGTAGCTGAGATTACAGGTGACTGCCACCGTGCCAGGCTGATTTTTGTATTTTTTTGTTTTTTTGGGACAGAGTCTCACTCTGTCACCCAGGCTGGAGTGCAGTGGCACTGTCTGGGCTCACTGCAACCCCTGCCTCCTAGGTTTAATTGACTCTCCGGCCTCAGCCTCCAGAGTAGCTGGGACTACAGAGGCATGCCACCACGCCCAGCTAATTTTTGTACTTTTAAGATACGGGTTTCACTGTGTTGGCCAGGCTGATCTCGAACTCCTGACCTCAGGTGATCTGCCCACCTTGGCGTCCCAAAGTGCTGGCATTACAGGGGTGAGCTGCCGCACCCAGACTGTTATTTTTTAAAGTTTCCTGGTCTGTGATGTTTTGTTACAGCAGCCGGAGCTAAGACACCATCCTATCCCCTTCAACCTACTAGAAACTGCCTCCCAGACTCCAGCCTAGCTTCCTAATGCAGGCCAACAGCTGGTTGGCACCAAACGCACTTCCCAGAAAAACCCTCACCTCTCAAACATCCCACTAGACCAGCTCAGAAAGCCAAGGTTCCAGCCTGGTCAGACCTGGGTGTTACAGATATGACAGACTTGGAGGGACCAGAGTATGGCCTGGAGCTCTCATCTCCCCTCCTTCCCGTTTCTGAGACCAGGCACCTTTGGCCACAGGAAACCCCTCCCGGGTCTGGCGGGGCGCTTCGTGCAGGTGTGGCAGAGTTGGGGGGTGAGGGAGCCCAAGGCCTTCTTGCCAGCACACTTGGCACCTCCCCACCCCTGGGGACCTGGTCACAGTCAATGCAGAACCCCCACACTGACCACCATGCAGCGGACCCCGCAGGCTCCTGCCACCCACCCCCACCCACCCCGCCAGGCCCCCTCCTCGGACCCTACAGCATCAGGGCCTCCATCGAGGCTGGCCAGCAGCCCCGGGCAGCCCCACCAGTCACACTGCAGGGGTGGTGGCAGCAAGTGGGGAGGAGAGACATACAGGGCCGTGAGCCTCCACAGCCTCTTCAGGGACCTGAAAGCCAGGGCTCGTCCACCTGGAGGCCACCGAGGCTGCAGGCGTCCCTGCAGGGAGGTCAGCACCTCAGCACGGTCCTGGTTGTTTCTGGGTTGCTGATGCCCAGACAGCTCCCACTCCATCTTTCTAGTAAGAGTTTTGACAAAGACACTCGGCAGCTTCATGGCAGCTGTTGGACCTTTTAAGTTTGGGCGGCGCACAGTGGAGGAAGATCTGGCATCCACTTCGCCCATATGGGAACCCTGCTGTGCTCCACTCGAAGGGCAAAGGCACCTACAGACGAGCCGAGCCCCAGCTCTCAGCGGGGCTGGAGGAACAGCATGGGTCTGGGGCCTCCCGCTCCGCCTTCCCCAGGAGCACCCCAAGGCCCCCAGGCCTGGGCCGCCTGCCTTCCTCGGCTCCCACCTCGGCCGGCTCCACCGCAGGCAGTAGGCGGGGGCGGCTGGGGCCTGGGGCTCTCCCGACCCGCGAGGACCCCGGGACTCGAGGTCCAACCCGCGCCCTCCCGCGAGGCCGCCGCTGACCCTCCCGGCCCCAGCCTGGGGGCTCTGCTGCTCCGCGGCCGCACTTCCCGGAAGCGGTGGCGGGGGACGCGCAGGGCCTGCTCCCGCCCTAAATCTGACCCGGGCCTGACCCCCACGACCCGCTACCCAGCCGCCAAACCTGACCCGTGCCCGGCCCCCCACGACCTGTGCCCCCGGCCCCAAAACCTGACCCGAGCTGACTCCCACGACCTGCTCCCCCAGACCCAAAACCTGACCCAGGCCCGGCCCCCCACGACCTGCTCCCCCAGCCCCAAAACCTGACCCGGGCCCGGCCCCCAAAGACCTGCTCCCCCGGCCCCAAAACCTGACCCAGGCCCGGCCCCCCACGACCTGTGCCCCCAGCCCCAAAACCTGACTCGGGACCGGCCCCCCACGACCTGCTCCCCCGGCCCCAAAACCTGACCCGGGCCCGGCTCCCGGCGACCTGCTCCCCCGGCCCCAAAAACCTGACTCGGGACCGGCCCCCACTCCCCCATCCCCTGACTCGGGCTCATTCGCCCCGCCCCCCACAGCCCCCCCACTGCCTTGACCTGGGCCCGCCCCCAGCCCGGTGGCGGGCCCTCACGCACGCGCCGTCGGCGCCGCGCGGCGTACCGAGGCGAGGCGGCGGCGCTCCTCAGCTGGCCTCCATGCGGCGCGGACCCTCAACGGACGGGGCGGGCCGGGGCAGACGGGCCGAGGGCGCCGATGGCCCCGCGGCATGCCGGGAAGGGTAGTCCCAGGCACCTCCTACTCAGCGCCGGCCCGCGACTCCGGACTACAGTTCCCAGGGAGTCACGCGCGAGGCCCCGCCCCGCCCCAGCGCCCCCGGGTCCTAAGGATCATTGGCGCGCACTCGGGAAAGTGGGTTCGAGTCCCGTCGCGGCCACGGCCTTGCGAGGCGCGCCCACGTTCTCTGGCCGCAGCTCTCAAGCTGTGAAATGGGGACAATGCTCGCACGGCGTCCACAGGATGGTTTTGCGTCTAATTAGATATTGAAATGTAACTGTTCTACGAGCTGTCAGTCCGGCACGAAAGGGACAGCTGATAGTGGGCCACGAGGAGCTGAGTACAAGGGATCAGGGAACGTGCCGACGTGGCCTCCGCCCGGCCCCCTCCCCTCTGGGGATCGGCCTCTTCCGTCCTCCCGGGGTCGCCCCAGAACCCTCCCCCACCCGGGGCTCATGCCTCAGCTGGACTTTGGCGGACCGCAGGCTGGGGCACCGCGGGAGGTCGATGGCCAGCTCAGCGGAAAACCGGGACGGGGCGGGGGTCTCAGAGCTCACGGACCCGGGCGCGCGGCCACTTCCGATCGTCCCGAGACCCCTAGGGGGTCCGGCTGTCCGCAGCCATCCGGACGCCGGACCCTCTCTGCGCGCCTTCTGCCCCGAGGGCGGGAGAGGCGGCCCAGCCCCACCCGCCGCGCCCCTCCTTCCCGGGCGCCCGGACCTCTTGCTGCGCCCACCCTCTCCGGGGGCGGCCGGGGCCAGGCGGCCAAGGAGCTGCGCGCTGCGGGCCACGGCGCTGACGGGGGTGCGGGGTGGGTGGCCAACGAGAGGCCGGGCGATTTGCCGCCGCGAGCAGAGGACTCGCTGCCCGCCAGTCGCCGCGCCACCCGCCTGCCCCGCGCACCTGCTCTGGTCCGGCTGCGCAGCCCAGGCCCACGACTTCCTCCTCCACGACCCGGCTTCTTGGCTGCCCCGGCGCTGGCGCTGCTCAGTGCAGGCGTGGGCGTGGCGATGGCTCGCCTGTGGGCTGCACGCGCGGACCCCACAGCCAGCTCCCTGAAGCTGCGTGTCCACCTCTACGGCCCTGCCCCAGCCCAGGATCAGGTCCTCAGAGCGGGCCCGCCCTGGGGCCAGGACTGCAGTCACAGGGAGGGCCGCTGTGTCTTCCTGCCAGGCACTGAAGAGTTGCGGGAAGGGGCCAGGTGGGCCCCGGCTGGGGGCCCTTTAGAAGAGGGAGGAGGCGCACCTCTCTGCTTAAGTGCCCTAGGACCTGCTACTCTCTGCAGCCAGGGTGAGGACCTCCGCGAAGGCCGACACAGCAGGAACGTCCGCACGCCTGGAAGGCCGACACAGCAGGCTGGGGTTGGGGGAGTCCAGGACAGTGCCTGGGCCCACGAGGACTTGGCACTGGGGAGCCTGCTTCCTTCCAGGCTCCAGGAAGAGAGGCTCTGGCCCCAGCTCCAGGTTCTGAGGAGCCTTCCCTGCACGGGTGGCCTGCAGGGGTCCCAGGTTCCTCGGTACCAAGCCTGTGGGTGGTCCTCCCGGGGTCAGGTGGGTGGGTGAAAATTCGCGTCCACACCAGGCGGGGCTCCCCTCCAGCAGGCTGGGCTGGCTGCCCCTCCCCCCCCCCAGTTCTCTTACACAAGAGGCCCCACCCGCTCCTGCAGCTTCCTAGTCCCCAGACGGCTGGGCCTGGCCTTAGAGAGGCCTCTGTCCTCCTTGGTGAAGGACACTCACTTCTGGCCCCAGGGCCTCAGCTTCACACCCTCTCCATTCATTCTCGCTGTTGGCTGCCTTTGTGGTCAGTCTGCCTTTCTGAGCATCTCGCCACATTCTCACAGGAGGGCAGTGGGTAGCAGTGGCCCCCGGCTCCCTCAGTTCTCAGCACCAGGCTGGTGTGGGGGCTGGAGGCCTGGGTTCTTAGTCCTGGGCGGCTGGGATGGGTGCAAGGTCATCCTGGAGCCCCTCCTTCACGACAGGGACAGCGCCGTCCACCTGCCATGCCTACCTATCTTCAGGGAGAAGGAGGGGCCGACGGGGGCAGGGAGGGGCACTATTTCAAACCAACACCCGCCCAGGGCTGCAGAACCACCCTCCGACTCACCTGGGCAAGGTGGCCAGGTGGGGAGGGGAGGGTGTCGGCGATCCCAGCCCCTGGTGGGCAGCAGACAGTGGAGGCAGAACCGCCCTCCAATCCAGCTGGGTCCCCTGCAGGGCTGCACTAGGCTGTTAGGGGCGAGAACCAGAAAAGGGGGCGATTGAGTCCTGGGGGAGCATGCTTGGGGAAACTGAGGCACACCCTCAGCTGCAGGCCCTGGGCCACCACCCGCATCTCAGGTTGGGCTTGTCTGCTAAAGGTCTGCTCCCAAGCTGCATTTCTCTGGGCAGGCTCTGCCCATACTGCCGCGGTGGGCAGGCGGGGTTGCCTTGGGAAGATGGTCGGGTGCAGGTGGAGGGTGTGCACCCTGGGGTGCCAGAGCTTTTGAGGCCCCGACCCTGGGAGACTGGCCATGTGGAGGCCCTATTCATGGAGCAGCCAGAGGAGGGGTTTCTTGGGGTGCTCTGGGGGGAGTGAGGAGGAGTCCTGGGGAAGGTGGGCAGCATGGCCTGAGGGGCAGAAGCCAGTGCCTGGATCAGCCCGGAGGGCACCTGGGGCCTCAGGAACAGAAACGCACTCTGTATGAAGCTATCTGTGCTGGGAGGGAGCATCTTGGTCCCCAGCTGGCTCTGTCCTCAAGGGGTGGACCTTGGGAGGTGGGGCCGAGTCCCATTCAAAGCAGAAGGACAGATCCCACAGAAGCAGGCATGGCAGCAAGGGGAGGGAGGGAGCCCCATGGGGGAAGGGGGTTGGGGTGGGTTCAGCCCTGACCCAGTGCCAAGGGTGAGCGCTGCCTTGTGCCTCTGCGCCTCTGTCTCTAGGACCATGGCATGGCTGGTGAGGACACAGCCAGAAAACAGGTCTGGGGTTAAGATGGTGACATTGCCTGAGAGAGGCGGGAGCCAACGTCTCACTGAAGGACAGACATGGACATGGGCTCCCCAGCACAGGCCGCATGGGGAGGGAGGGCTGGCCCAGCACAGGGCAAGTGTCACTCAAGGCATGAGCCTCTTTCCAGACAGGACTTGGTCTGACATCTCCTGCCAGGCAGAGGCCCACAGGAGGGGGACGGGCAGCGTGGCTGCTGCCCATGGCCCTGGTCCCATCGAAGACTCCAGGTAGCACCACGTGGGCCCTCCGGTGTCCGCCCGCTCAGCTCAAGCCCCGCCTTGGCCTAGATGTTTTCTCGGCAGCCTGTGGGGGAAGGTGCAGGAGCTGGACTCACCACCCAGACCGGCTGCTCCAAGGACTATGGGACATCGCTCCTCTGGGCTGAACCATGCGGGACGCCGGGCAGCAAGGAGGACAGGTGCAGGCAGGCAGGTGCACAAACGAGGGTGGGGAGGGCCTGGGAGGTGGGACCCCAGCCCCAGCTGGAGAGCAGCAAGGACGCCCATGGCAAGCACTGCCACCGAGGCGATCATCCCCCGCTCCCCTCCGCTGCCGCACCCTGCCCACCCTCACCATGACCTGGTCTGTGGGTGCGGGCCCAGGGCTCAGCCCTCCTGCACAACCAGGCTGGCCTGGGCAGGGATTTGCGGGCACCGGGTCCCTCCCCTGGACGCACGCATGCTGCGCACATGGCAGGCAGGCTGGGGAAGTGTCCTGAGTTAGGTGAATGTGAGGAACTGCGCCTTTTCTTTTTGGGACAGTCTCTCTCTGTCACCCAGGCTGGCGTGCAGTGGTGAGGTCTCAGCTCGCTGCAACCTCTGCCTCCCGCGTCCAAGTGATTCTCGTACCCCAGCCTCCGGAGTAGCTGGGATTACAGGTGCCTGCCACCATGCCCGGCTCAATTTTGTGTTTTTAGTAGAAATGGGGTCTCACCATCTTGACCAGGCTGGTCTCAAACTCCTGACCTCGTGATCCCCGTGCCTCAGCCTCCCAAAATGCTGGGATTATAGGCGGGAGCCTCTATTTTGTTTTGTTGCTTTGTCAGCAAATAACTTCCCGTGCAAGCCACAGTGTCCAGCAGCCACCCCCACCCCAGGCCTCATCTGTGGGCTCTCACGCCCTGGACCCCACTGCCTGCCCTCATGGCCCTGGGCCACGTACTGAGCAGCCAGGGGCAGCCCTGCCCAGCCCTCTCTGGAGTGTCCACCCGGAGTCCCGAGTCCACGGCCCCACCCTGCCCACTCCTGTGGAGCCACAGCAAAGGCTTTGCCCACGCTTCCCCCCATTGCCTGTGGCCTTGACAACCCCGGTGCCCTCCTGCGTGGCCCTGCGTGGCACAGGGTGTCCCTCCTTTGGGGATCTGAGTACATTTTTTATTTGTTTTAGAGACAGTGTCTTGAGCTGTCGCCCAGGCTGGAGTGCAGGAGCACAATCACGGCTCACCGCAGCCTCAAATCCTGGCCTCGAGCGATCCGCCTGCCTCAGCCTCCCAAAGCGCTAGGATGACGCCTGGCACCGACTCCTGGAGCCAGGCTCTTTTTAATGGCAGGAGGCCTCGCCAGACCAGAAGAGCATAAAAACCTCCATTTTAACGTGGAGGGCAGGGTGCACCCTCCAGCTGTGTCCTGTGTGCCTCACACTGGGGGCCCTGGCTGTGGGGCCGTGCCCTGGGCTGGTGGCGGGGAGGATGGCCACCTCCTCCTGACTCCTGGGAACCCAGGGGCCCCTGCCCCACCCGCTCAGGGCTGCACAGGAGGGGCCTTGGGATGGGGCTTCCAGGAAGCCCAGGCCAGGTGGCAGACAGGCCTGCTCTGATCTCAGCCTGGCCCACCCTTGCAACAGTGTCCTACACCCCCAACCCCACTCCGGCCCCCTTGGGCCTCTGTCCCAGCGGCCCAACCACCTGTCTTCAGGTAGCCTCTGTTCAGACCCTCAGTGTCACCTGTCCATGGTGCACCCACAGGACCAGCCTTGCTCCATGGAGTCCTGGGCCTGGCAAAGGGGCCTGCCCAGGACCTCTGTATTGTTTTGAGCCTCCTAGACCACACTGAGGGCGCCTCCTCCAGGAAGCCTTCCTGGACCTTGCCAGCTCTCTGTTCCCCTAGATTGTGCCTCACGGTCCCCCTCCTCGCTCCCTGCAGGAGCAGGAAGACTGAGGGGGTCGTGCGTTCATCTCCCAAGCCTGTGTGCCCCAGGGTTTCAGGCCACAAATGAATTACCTCCATGCCCACAGCCTGAGTCCAGGTGTGTCCTGCTCCAAGTGTGACACCTGCCGTGGGTGCAGAGTGGCCCTTGTCACGCTTCCAGATGAAGGCGGCCCCTGCCCTATGTCCCCCAGCATGCCCCACAAGTGGCGCCGAGTTAGGGGATGGGCGTGGAGGGAGGCGGAGGCCCCGGGGAGCACAGGCGGTTATCAGAATAATATTTATTGATATGCTCGGTGCTACCTTGTTAATTCTGCATCACATGGCCTCCATGGCTGAGGTATTCGGGGTGGGACCCGCCGGGTGCCGGCCAGGGCTCCCACAGGAAGCCATGTGGCCTCGGCTGTGGCAGGGGGCTGGGTGGGGGACGTGGTTATTGCGTTGGGCTCCCTCCCTCCTCACACATGGACCACGTGCCAGCGTGCACTCACGAACTCACCGCCTGCTCACACACTCACATACTCCCAAGCTGGCCCCTGCACACACCTGTGCACCACACCCTCTGCGCACACTCGTACATACACAGCTGCTAGCTCACGCCCACCTCTACCGTGCCCGTTCACACACACACCATCCTGCTTGAAACCCATCCTAAGTCTCCTGGTAATAAATACAGCAGTCTTAGGAAAATAAAATGTATGTCAGGCTACGAGGAGAAAGTGCAGGTGGATCTTTGACCCGAGGTGGACCTCGGTCTCTCCCACCAAGGGCATCAGGTCCCTGCAGGGGAGGCCCCTGAGCATGTGACCCCATGGGCGTGACTGCCCAGCCGGACAAACCGGCCCCAGCTTCCTCTTCCCTGGCTCCGGGCTGGGGGTGCTGGCTGTCCGGCCACAGCCTGGGGCCAGAACGAAACGGACTAAAAAAATAAACTCTTCACCTCCTGGCCCCCGGCCCACGGCTGGGGACCTGACGCAGGGGCGTGGGAGGCTGGCTTCAGCCTTCCTGGCCACTGGCTCCTCGGGGCCACCTTTCCCCGCCCCAGCCAGTGCCTGGTGATGCCGTTGGGGCGGGTTCCCCTGTCGAGCGGGTGGGGGTGGGGGCCCCAGGCATGCGGACAGAGGCTGGGGGTGCGGGCAGTGCAGGCGAAGCAGAGGCCACGTCCACGCAGGGCAGGCATCCCTGGAGGTCAGCCCGGCCACACCACACTCAGCAGAGGGGCGCTCCAGGCCTGGGCGGTGCCATCCCTCAAAACTCCACAGTACTCACGACTGTTCTCGGCTCATCGAAGGTGGCGATGAGGATCTGCTGCGGGGCCGGGATGGCGATGAGGTCGCCCACGTCCTGCGGCAGGCGGGGGCCCCCTTCCTCCTCCTCCCGGGCCTCGTACAGCGTGTTGATGTGCAGCAGCGGGCGCGTGGCGTTTCGGCTCAGGATGGCCAGGGGCTCTGCCTTGCCCAGGCTGGCTGGTGACAGAGAGGCCATGGCAGGGGCGGCGGGAGGTGAGCGGACGTGGAACGGGGCCCCCGAGGGAAGCCCTGCCCGGGCTGGCTCCGAGGGGAACGGGATTTCCTTCTCGGGGAGTGGAGCATCTGCAAACAGCCAAGAGCACAGGCATTTCACACGGGGGCCGCCGCCGCGCCCCTCCCAGCGCCCCCCCAGTGCAGGCCGGCAGCGGGGGAAGCGCCCTGGAGAGCCTGGGGCGGGACGCCCCTGAACACAGCAGCCGTCCTGGACACATGTCCACGGGGCCGCAGTGCCGTCCATGGAACTTCCTTGCCCGGGGAACTTGGCTCCCCCATGCACGCGGAGCTCAAGGAAGCCCACCAGGAGCACATCCCTCCCAGCCCGCGTCCTCCCCACCTGCCTGCCGGGGGTCTCCAGGGCCAGGCTGAGGCGCACCTTGACAGTGAGCCCGTTTGATGGAGCCGGTTCAAACCTCCGCCTCCTCTACGCGGCTCCAGGCCCCCTCCCTTCCCTAGCGCCCTGGTCCAGCTCCCACGGGCCGCTGTGGCCACAGGCGCCCCTCCAGTCCCCCGTCCCCCGTCCCGCGTCCCCCGTCCCCAGCCCAGCCCCTACCTTTGGCGGGCGCCGCGGCCAGGCCCAGCCCACAGTCGTCCGCCTGGGACAGGAAGCCCCCCTCCTGGCTCCGGGAGGCGGGCAGGGCGGCGGGCACCGCCTCGGGCTTGGCCTTCTTGGTGCCCAGGATGTAGGGGTGCACGTCCAGGGAGAAGTGGCGCGCGTGCTTCTTGTCGGGGGCGGGCGGTGGGGCGGAGGCGGGGCCCGGGTCGCCGCCTCCGCCCTTGTAGTGGTGGGCGGCCCGCGCGCCCGCGTCCAGCAGCGGCGCGATCAGTGTGTCCGTGGCCGTCTTCCTGCGCGTGGGCTTGGGCTTCTCCGCCTTGCTGTTCTCCACGCGCATGATGGCCAGCGGCTCCTTGAAGGGCTGCGGCAGCGGGTTGCTGGTGGGGATCCACTTCATCTTCTTGCGCGGCCGCTTGACCACGGGCGGCTCCGCGGCACCGTCGGGCTCGGCGGGGTTGGCGCTGGGGTCCACGGTCTGCACGCCCGAGTCGCGCACCGTGGGCGTGGCGTCGTGGTTGGACTGCGCCAGCGCCGCCAGCAGCTGCCGGACCACGTTGTCGTACATGAGGTCGCTCTCGTTGGTGATGAAGTCCAGCCGGTTGAGCGACTTGATGTGGTCGCGGTTCTCGTTGCAGAACATGGCCAGGATGTTGATGTCGCAGAACTGCGAGCGGCGCCACTGCCGGCGCGTCTTGATGCCCACCTTGTGCAGCTTGTCGAAGATGAAGTTGCTCTTGCGGAAGATGAAGAGGTGGATGAGGTTGACGAGGATGATGAGGTTCATGACGCACAGCAGCACGATGTCCACGCCCGCGATGATGCGCTGCAGCTGCACGGACGGGAGCTTGCAGCTCACGCGCACCGCGGACCCCGCGCCCGGCGGCCCGTCCGGGGCCGCGCCCAGCGCGCAGGTGAACTCGTTCTGCTTCTGCGTGGCGTAGTAGGTGCACAGGTAGGAGATGGGCACGGCGCTCAGCAGCAGGATCAGCACGTGGCGCGCCAGGTACAGCTTGGCCAGGAAGTTGCTGCGGCCGCGGCGCTCCAGGTACTTCTCGAACAGGTTCTGCTCCGGGCTCTTCTCCTTCTCTGCGTTCTCGATGATCTCGCGCTTCTCGCGCTCCGTGATGCCCGGCCCCTTGGACTGGATCTGCTTCTCGATCTTGGGCGCGCGGCCCTCGGCCGCCCGGTGGTAGCAGTTGTCGATTTCCTGCAGCAGGAAGTTGAGCTCCGAGGTGAGGCGCGTGGAGGCCAGGAACTCCCAGCCCAGCGCGGGCACGTACATGATGGCGGCGAAGGCCAGCAGCGCGTAGGGCAGGAACTTGTGCTCGAACAGTGATGGCCACAGGCTGGCGTCCACGCCGGGCAGCGCGTCCCGCAGCTCCGTCCAGCAGTAGCCGCGGGCGTACAGCGCCTGGTCGCGCGTGAAGTTGTGCGGGGTGTAACAGTAAATGGGTTCCTCTGGGGGCAGAGAGGAGACACGGGCTGGGGCGGGGAGGCGGCACTGGCTGGGGTGAAGAAAGCCGGCTGGACCTGACCTCGTCCCTGCCGAACCACCCCCCTAAAAACCTCTCCAGCCTCCTCCCACACAGCGCCTGCTTCCTACAGGGCCTGCGGCTCCCCAGATGAGCCCCACTCCCCTCCCCCACCACGGTGGTGTGGGGTCCTGCCCTGAGCACCCCCACGAGGTCAGCGCCCTGCACCTGCAGGTTGAAGCCACAACCGCCCGGGAAACCACCTGAGCCACGCATCTCTCCAAATTCCACAAAGACTGTGTGCACAAGGGGAAACCGAGTCCCAGAGAGGACCAAGGCAGGCTGGGAGTCCCAGCCAGGGTCTCTCTCTTCCATGCACACAGCCGGACCCAAACCAGGTCCCAGCCACCTGCCAGGTACAGCCCAGGGCTGCCCAGGGTGCGTGGCTCAGGTGCTGCTAGCTCCCGGGGAAGCCAGCATGGGCTCTGCCAGCCCTTGAGGGTGAGGGGCGTCTCCCTGAGACCCACTGTTCTGGGGACCCCAGACACCAAGTGGGGCTGGGTGAGGATGTCATCAGCTGGACTTCGGTATCTGCTGCTAAAATTGCAAAGAGGGAGTCTCGAACTGCAGGCAAACGGCCATTACTGAACCTTGTTTTCCCTCAGAGCCTGTCTCTGCCTGCAGGCGACAATGGGCACGAACTAGCAATAAAAAAGTGTTCGGGATACTTGTACCGCGGCGCGGCGTGGGGTCCGAGCAGCTGAGATCTTGCTAACCTTTCCCAGGGAGGCTCTGAGCCTGGGGGCCACCAGCCACCGTACTGTCTGTCCAGGCTGGGCCCTTCACACAGCGCAGGCACTGGGGCCCACGCCAGCCTCCGCCTTGTCTCCCAGCCCCAAAGAATGGCCCCAGGGCAGGGCCCACATCAGCACGATCCCCTCCCCATAGAGCAGAAGCAACAGGGACAGGCCTGCCCGTCTGCACCGAGCCCTAATTAGGGATGGAAATCGAGGCAGATCAGAGACCCCTGCCCACTCTGGGAAGAGCAGCATTCACTGTGGTGCCACACAGGGCCTGGGGCTGGGCACAATGGCTGGCTACAAGCGGGGCATGCAGACCCCACAGCCTGCAGGTGCCTCCAGCCCTGACCCTGGCCCAGCTACGGGCCCCTGCGACCCCACGTGGCCATCATCACTGCGGAGGCACATCCACACAACCCGCTCAGGGAGGGTTCGAGGAGAGCCCCCGAGGCAGGGCTCCCACGGGCCATCAGACCCCCCTGAGGGTCCTGGGGACTCTGGAGGGCTTGGGAAGGAGCCTGGGGAGAGGCAGGAAAAGCTGGGACCTGAGGCCCGCGTCCTCGGTGGGGACATCGGGCTGGAGATGAGCTGGGCTCAGAGAACAGCAAACCGGCCAAGGCAAAGGAGTCCACTCTCTTGGTTGAGAAAATGGCACATTTTATTTACTTATGTTTTGTCCTCATAGTCAATCCCAGGAGCCAGAGAAGAGCGTCCACCCTGGGGAAGAGAACGGGGACAGGTTTGTGTCCCATCCTGAGCTGGGCCCGTCCCTAGCAGCCACCCTTGCTGGGCACGTGCGGCCAACATGGTGGGGAGAGGCCCCGGAACCCCCGGCCCTGACTCCAGTAGGGCCGCAGGGAGACTGGAAGGAGGGATCCTTGGTTCTGGGGCACGGGGCAGCCTGTCCTCCTCCAGGGTGGATGAAAGCTGGGGCCCCACACCCCGCCACATGTCTGGTGAGCTGCCCCCACTGTGAGGAGCCCCACTGGGACCGGGGCTCCCGACGCCTGTCACCGTCTCCCTGCTGGATGGCGGCGGCAGCAGCAGGGGGAAGACAAGCCCCGCATGCCACTCTGACCTCAGTCTCCTCATCTGCTCAACCAAGGATACTGCCATGGCTTTCCGCAGGTGAGAGGCCTGGCTGGCCCTTCGGGCACCGGAGGCACATCCGGCAAGGCCCCCCTCCTCCCCGGATCCGCCACACCTGCAGGGCACAGGGTGCTCCTGGAGGCCTCAGCAGGTCCTGACGGACTCAGAGCTGTGCTGGCAGCCGGGCAAGGCCAGCCTCTCCCAGTGCTGTTGGGGGTGCTGGCCTGACTCGGGGCGGCAAATCCACGGGCTCATCCCGGACACAGCGGTCGCCATGGGTCTTCTGCCTGAGGCCCTCCTCTGGGACCCTCCTCTGGGACTTGCCAGGGACAGCGGGGTCCTGCTGGGCCAGCACAGGTGTCCGAGGGGAGGCAGGAAGGCCTGGCCCATCTAACCTGGCGGATGGAGCCGAGCCCGGGGCTTCTGGGGAGACTGCGCTGTGTGCATCCTGGCTGCCCCAGCTATGCCCCAGAGAGGACACTGGCTTCCCAGCCAGGAGCCTGCCCACACCGTCCTCAGACCCCCAGGGACAATGTCAGAGTCCAGACACAGCCAGGGGCCTGGTGCAGCCTGAGGGAGGAGCACCTGTGAGCGGGTGTCTGAGCCTGCCCCAGCACGGCCCATGTTCATATTTGGAGTGCTGTCCCCAGGCCCCAGGCCCCAGCCCAGCCCCCGGTCCTCCCCGAGTCCTGCCCTTCCTCATCCTGCCATCTCCAGCCCACCCCTGCACACGGCCCCGCAAGGGTGAAGCTGCGTCCCTCCCAGCCGCCCGGCAGTCCTTCCTGACCCCGTCTTCCCACCTGGGGAGTGGGGACGCCTCTCCAGGACCCCCGGCTCTGCGCAGGCTCCTCCTGTCTGCTGGCCGCAGCCTGTCCGGTCACCCCAGACCACTGCCACACCTTCGAGGCCCTCGGCCCAGTCCCTTCCCCATTCTCCTGGCCTTACAGACCTCCACAGGGGGTCTGCAGTGAGTGGAATGAAGGCCCCAGAGATGCCACATTCCAACCCTGGAACCCATGGCAGTGTCGCATTTCCTGGTTCACAAGGACTTTGCAGACATGACTAGGTTGGGGGTCTTGGAGGCAATCACAGGGCTCCTCTAAGAGGGACAGAGTCAGGGACAGAGATGTGAGGACTGGAGCGGGGGTGGGAGAGAGGATGACAAGGGGCCACCTCTGAGGACGCAGGAAGGGCTGCAAAGCCAGGACTGTGGAGGCCGCTGGAGGCTGGAGAAGGCGGGAAGCGGATTCACCCTTGGAGCCAGCCCTGCGGACACCTGGTTCTAGCCCCGTGAGACTGGCTTCTGATTTCTGACCTGTAGGTCTGTTCCAGCAGCCACAGGAAGCTAATCCTGGTGGTGGCTGCATACCTCCTACCTTCTCCCGCCTCTGCCGGCTGAGCGGGGCTGAGACCCTTCCCCGGCCCACCTGGAGACCCTGGGACTTGTCCCCTACCTTCGAGGGTACTGCGTCCCGAGACACAGCCGGTCACACAGGCCCTGAGGCCCAACCCTGCCCTGTGGCATCAGAGGCTGCGCCCAGCCCTCCAAGGAGACGGAGACCAAAAAGAGGCACGAGCCATAAGGCTCCTGGCTGCTCAGGGGCAGAGCACTCACTTCCTTTCCGTTTTAAAGAAGAAAGTTGGGCCGGGTGCGGTGGCTCATGCCTGTCATCTCAGCACTTTGGGAGGCCGACACCTGAGGTCAGGAGTTCAAGACCAGCCTGGCCAACGTGGTGAAACCCCATCTGTATTAAAAATGCAAAAATCAGCCGGGTGTGGTGGCGTGTGCCTCAGCTACTTGGGAGGCTGAGGCAGAAGAACTGCTTGAACCCAGGAGGCGGAGGTTGCAGTGAGCTGAGATCAGACTCTGTCTCAAAACAAAGACAAAAAAAGGGAAATTTGGCCGGGCACCATGGCTCATGCCTGTAATCCCAGCACTTCGGAAAGCCAAGGTGGGAGGATCACTTGAGCCCAGGAATTCGGGACCAGCTTGGGCAACATGGCACAAAAACTAGCCAGGCGTGGTGGCAGACGCCTGTGGTCGCAGCTGCCGGGGGCTCAGGCTGAGGCAGATCACCTGAGCCGGAGAGCTGAGGGTGCAGACTGCAGCACTGCAGTCCAGCCGGGGCGGCATACCAAGACCCTGACTCAGAACAGGTAATTTGGACACGGAAGGAAGAAGCCCATGAGAAGACAGAGGCAGAGACTGGTGGCATGGCCACGAGCCCAGGTGCGCCAAGGATTGCCGGCAGCACCGGAGGCTGGAGAGGCCGGAAGTTCCCTTCCCCAGACCCTCGGGAGGGAGCAGGCTCAGCTGACACCCTGATTTTGGGCTTGTGCCCTCCGGAACCACAAGAGAGAAATGTCTGCTGTTTGGAACTGCCTAGTTTGTGGCACTTTGTTGCCACAAACACAGAGAACACACATGGTGCCTGCCCCAAGGCCCCAGACGAACCTGGGCTCCCTGCTTTGCCTGAGTGTGCTGTGCACCCGCCACAGGGGTCCTCTAATCCTGGGTGTCTGAGCTCCGGTGTTCCAGAGGAGAGGCCTCCTCCACCCCAGGGTGGGATCAGCCAGCCTGGCCAATGTCCACCCTCAGGATGGCATCTGCAGGCCACAGGCCTCCTGAAGGCAAGGCACCTGGGGGATTCGGGAAGCGCCGGTGCTAAGGCAGGGTCCTGAGGTTTGGAGGCTGCAGGAGCCGGGCCCCAGCTGCCCCACCATGCTGCAGAATGGCATCTCTGGGCCGCGAAGCCAGGAGACCCGAACCCTGACCCCCTTGCCTTGGCCCAGACCCCAGGGGAGGAAGCTCTCAGCTGCACCTGCCTTGCCCGGGTCCCACCCCACAGAGGCTCACAGGCAGGCCGGTGCTCTGGCCCTCTCCTGCCTCCCTGGGTGGCTGCAGGAGCCCCCACAGGTCCTGCTCTAACCAGCTGGGTTCTGGGTTCTGCTGACAGCCCCTCGGTCCCCGCCCTGGTCCACCCCCATCTCCCTGCAGGAGCTCTGGGCTCCCTGCTCCACACGTGCCCCCACTCCATACTATCCCCCCTGTCTCAGACCTTCAAAGGCCCCCAGTGCACCCAGAGAGGCCCCGCCGCCTGAGGGGGTGGAGGGTCTGGGCCTCTCGAGACTCTCTGCACTCCTTCCACCGGAGCCCGGCCTGGGGACATGCCCAGCAGCGTGGGGGCTCCACCCGCCCCTGGCGTCAGCTTTCTGCTCTCCACCCCCGTCCCGGCCTTTCCTGGTCCCCCCCCCCCCCCCCGGCCACGCTTACACCCCTCAGACGCTGCCGTGACATTCTCCAGACCAGATCCCGTGTCTCACTGCGTTTAAGACCCCCAGGTCAAAAGGCCTAGTCCCACCCGCGGCTCACGGGCGGACGAATGGAAGGCAGAACAACAATAAAAAGACGAGAGGGTTCTGGGGCCGCCCCAGCGACCAGCAACACCTGCGACGACGGGGGCGGCTGTGGAAGGTCCCTGGGACGCGGCGGACGCAGCCAGGCCACGGTGGGCGCGGCTGGACGGAGCCGCCACGCACGCGGGAAGGGCCAGCGCCCGGACACCTGCGGACGCGCCCTCCCGCCCGCACCCCGCGCCCCGGCCGCCGGCCTCACCTGCGAAGTTCTTGGTGAAGACCAGCGTGACCAGCAGGATGGGCACCAGCACCGTGCCGATGGTGACCACGCGGTCGAACGGCAACTCCAGCTTCAGCTGCAGCAGCAGCGCGGCCAGCGCGCCCGCCTTGTCGTCCTGCGCGCCCGGCAGGATCAGCTCCCGCAGCTTCTCTCCCGCCAGCAGCGCGGTCGCCATGTCCGCGGACTGCTCCAGGAGGTGGTGCATGGGGGGCGGGGGGCGCGGCCCGGCGGGGGGCGCGGGCGGGGCGGGGGGCGCGGGGCGGGGGGCGCGGGGCGGGGCCCGGCGCGGGGGGCGCGGGCGGGAGGGGACGCGC